>JACEIK010001876.1:97272-120151 GCA_018107945.1 Datura stramonium
CGGAGCCCTTGTGATCCTTGCTTAACCAACCGCTTCCTTGCTCGTTCCCGAGTTCATCTTCGATTTCTCCCAACATGACATTTTTCTTCATCAAAAGCATCTTTTTCCTACAAAACAACGCTAATCATGTTGGTTAGTATAAAACCACACTTCCGTACAATTTACATGAGAATGTACACACATTATTAGACAAAAAAGGCAAAAGCTATACATTTGAGTACCGATTTGGCATATAAATATGCCCCTTATCATAGACTTCCACAGATATTTTTACAAATATTTAAACCATTAATATTTTATCTCTCTAATGCCTTATTTTTGGTTAAATGAATCTATAATTGTTCGGTTAGTTGGTAAGTTATGGTTCGGCCACAGGAGGTTAATGCGAGTGTCAGTCACGGTAGTTGGGTCGTGACAAAAGTTGGTATCAGAGCACTAGTTTTGTTGATTTCATTGTATAGGGACATGTCTAGTAGAGTCTTACAAAATGGTATGGAGATGTTCGTACTTCTTTTTGAGAGGCTACAACACATTAGGAAAAACTTAATTCTTTCTTTCTTTTATGATATTCTTGATTCCAATTGGTATCTGGTGATCCAAATTGGTAGCTAACTCCTTTCATTCTTTTCTCTTGCGATGAATGAGGCTTCAGAGACGAGTATTTCTGAGACCAGTGATGACTAGATATGAGCATAATTTGTTTTTGATGTTCACTATGATAAAACCTCCCATCTTCTATGGTACTGAGTCAGAGGATGCAGGAGTTCATCATCAATTGACATGAGAGTCTTCACAATATGGGGGCAGTGGAGAGGTATGGTGTTGAGTTTATTACATTTCAACTGTTGGAGATGCTAAGTTGTGGTGGCAAGCTTTTATGGAGTGTAGGCTAGTTAGGTCCCCTCCGTTGTACTGAAATCAGTTTAAGTCCATCTTTTTGGAGAAGTATGTTCCCCGTACCTTGCGAGACAAGATGTGTGATGAGTTCTCATGTTCTCCGTACCTTGTCAGATAGGAGACGTGATAAGTTCACCAATATTGAGAAGGGTAGTTCGTTGATTGTAGCATATGAAGCTCGTTTTCACTCATTATCAGGTAAGCTCTACCTTTCCCACTAAGGAGGAGAGGATCAAGCAGTTCGTAAAGGGGTTGAATGCGAGGCTTCAGTTGTCAGATCTTCAGATAGTATCTTCAAGGAAGACTTTCCAAGAGGTAGTCGAGTATGTTCAAAATGTTTAGGGGTTAAGTAGGATAACCATGCTAAGAATGCATAGAATAAGGCCCACAAGGGTGGTTGTTACAGTGGCTCCACTCTATAAGGGCCTAGTTTATTAGGGTACTTTGGACGCTCCATTCAGTCCATTGTGCAGGTTTTAGTTGGAGGTCCACCAAGGGCCAGCCAGTACTCTTTAGGTTATGCAGGAAGTGCAATGCCCAGTTGTTCAGCTTATGAAAGTTATTCTACCTCTTTGGCTTCAACTCAACTGTCATGCCCCAAAATTGAGGGAAGGCACAACTGGCACTGAGTATCTTATGAATCGAGAAATAGGCTATATAACTTTATAACTGTAACACTTAGGCCAATAAGTCCACCTGTAATAATTAACAATAGCTCAATATAAGGACAGATGAGGTCACAACTCAATAATAATAAGAAACAACAGGCAAACTACGCCAATAAACAACTGAATAAACTACAGAAGGCCAGTGAGGCTATAAACTGAACTATACTACTCAAGCTAAGTCCATAAAGCCTCTAAGGACCATGTAATACTAAACGGTTGAAACAGAGCCCAGCCTACCTATAACTATACAATAAAACTCATGCATAATCAAAACTAGACCTCAGTTCCAGAAAGAAAAGAGTATACTGACTCTCTACTGAACTCTGACTCCTACTGCATAGGACTATCAGAGCTTGTATTTGTACCTATAGCATGAATGCAGCATCCCTAGGCGAAAGAATGTCAGTACGAAAGATATTTACTGGTATGTAATGTTGAAAAGCAATAACTGTAAAGTAGTATCAACCAAGATAACTGAAATCAACTTAAAGATAGGGTAAGGAAGAGACAACCTATAACTCTATAATCTTGCAATCTTATATGCAAATATGTGTGCAATTCCTGTATGGTCTTTATGTAGGGCTTCTCTAATACTTGGACCGGAGTCAATAAGTATTCGCCCATAGGCCACCTAATTCTTGAACTAGGATTTATATATGTTTCCCATAGGTTGTCCAATACTTAGATCAGATAATATGTGTGTGTTTCGATACTCAGATCGGATAAGTACATCTTGATGCAAATAACATGAAAGATGTGTCCAACCTATGAACTCACTAAATGCTATACTCTTTCAACTTATGGAGAGACTATAACTCAATATAAACTTAGGAACTTGGCTATACAACTTTGGAGCTTTAGAACTTGGAGATTACTTGAAGCTTGGAGACTTAATATTTCTTTAATTCATAACTTGTAGTTAGCTTATCAGAAGCTTCTGAGAAACTTTAAATGTAAGTTTGATATACCATGCTAGTAATAGGAATCCATAATTCGTAACTTAGAGCATCGGAACAGCTGATACAAAGCTTTGAAGCTCAACTCGGAGCTTTAGAAACTTATAGTACTTTGATTTAGGAATTTAAAGATCTCATTCCAATTTTTAACTTAGAAGCTTTAGAATCTTGTAATGACTTAACTTGAAAGCTTGGAATCAACTTTAGAAGTTTTCAAGCTTACTTAAAACTTGGAGAAAGATAGCTTAAAGCTTAAATGACTAGAAATTAAGTTATGAGATTCTCTTTAAAACATCAAACTATTGCCTTTATAGCGCCTTAAATAGATTGTCTAGCAGCTAAATATCAATGTCCTCTTCATAGGGTATTTCTTACAATTAACAAAAATATAATATAGCATTTTATCACATATTTCATCAACATTAGGAACTTTACATTTCATATTCTTAGCTTGACCTCGTCTCTAACTTTCAATCTTCACATAATATGCTTCATTCCGTACTTATCCACAGAAATACATTTCTCAAGTTATACAATTCATCTTTCTTCATTCATTACCATTTCGACCAATCAGATTGTTTCTTAAATGTTCTATTTAATTGCATGAATTTGGTGATCTAGATACCTTAAGAACATGAAAACTCACATAAAGGTAATATTTCTTGTACATAACATAAAGGACCATCCCAAAATGCCCATTCACGAGTCTTTAGACTCAATTTATAACTATATCAATAATAGTACGTTCTATATTTTTCACTTCACAATCGTATGTTCACATAGATATCTATAATTATAAACAACCTCAACACATTTTTGTTAAGGATAGCTCCAAAAATCACTTTATCTTACACTTTGTGTACGCTTAGCTCAACATTAACATTTGACTTGAATTTGTGTTAAAGAAGGAAAAAGGGTGCCTTTACATACCTTGCCGTCGATTCGACAAAGCTAACAATACTTCTTTCTATGGAGTGCTAGCCTCTCCAATTACAGCAAACACTACTCAATTTACCACTCTTAAGCAGTTCTTAAAAACAGCCAGATCAAAAACATTGAACCTTAATGACTAATTCCCAACAAGGGCGAATAACCATGAATAATTCACGAAGATAAATATAGAAACACTTAACTTGATACTTGGAGGTGTTCATCAGTGGAAGAACTAAATTTCCAGATTTCTCACTTCTATACCACAACCAAGGAAGCTCCAAAATCAACAAAACAACTTTACTACAATGGTCTTCACAATCCTGCGAACTCAATTCTAGCTTGAATTGTAATTTGAATGATCATTGATCTTGTTTCCCTATAATTTTTGCCAAGAACCCTAACTTAGGGAGGGAGAGATGAGCTATTAGCTTTTGAAATTTGTAATGAGCATAAATTAAAGTTTGGGAAAAAATTTGTCTTAAATAGGCTGCCTGACCAGACCTAAGTGGGTTCAACCCGATCCACTTTGCGGCTGTGTGTTTAATACCGACAATGTCATCGTCAAACTAGTATAACTTTTAATATAGTTCTTGGATTGATGAGCGATTTGATGCTCTAGAAACTAGACTCAAGGAACTTTAATTTGATAGGTAGTAAGCCCTCTTACTCTCTAAAACTGGGAGATATGCTCCTCCTAATTTAGACCATATATGAGATTATTTGAAATAATTTTTTTGTGATAAAATCGTGAACATAGAATTTTGTTACCAGGATCCTTTTGGCCTAAAACTTTGGTTTAATTATTTAAGCATCTTCAAATATCCATTCAATATAACTATTCATTTGAATATTCTCCTAAAATTTCATCATAGAACGATGTAAAGTCAAACAAAAATTTTTTTTAACTCGTATGTCTTCAACTTAGAGGGTTAGTCATTTTAAAATATATAGGGTGTTACATCAACAACCTGCCTTAGATAAGGTCTATCATGAGTATGGTGAGGTTGGGCATATCCAAATGTCATGATTCAAGCATGGACCCCGAACCACGATACTGGATCTAGAACCATGAATGACTCCAAGCTAACCCATGACACATATATAGCATGATAAAGAGCATATAACTAAGAGGAAGTAAAGCATAAACCATAACATGAGTGGACGTATAGAATCTCATAAAGCATAAATAAGCTACAAGCCAAAATCGCTGAACATCTATACATACTGTCCGAAAAGCCTCTACTCATAGATGAGCTGATGGGACAACACCCCCAACTAGCTTTACCAAAATCTAAAAACTGAAAGACATAATAGAAAGAACATATGACAAAACTGATGTCCTCGGATCATGACGACTCACCCAAGTTGGGAGTGAACTGGACTGAAGCAGGAGCGTAGATAACACTAGGGCTGAGACCGATCGCTCAAACCTATATCATGAGATGATATAACATAGATGTATGCAGTCAGTACTTTGAATGTACTGAGTATGTAAGGTAAGAAAAATATGGGAGTAAGTAGAACATGCTAAAATCATGATCCTAAGATAGTCATAAGCATGATATATTCATCATAAGTTGAAACATAATGACCCAAGGTTTTAAAAGTAAATCATATGGTTTAACATGTTTAATATCATAAGTAAAAGCTCATAAACTAAAGAATGGGTCAATCATACTATAAAACATTATATCATAAATCTTGAACATGAATATCTTAAAACATGAGGACCAGTCGGAGACTCATCATAACTAACACCATCATGAATGAGCACATGATGCCCAAATATCTCGCTCAAGCTAACAGAGTTGTCCTAAGCCTTGAAAGGGAAAAGGATGATAAAGGTGTGATATCAATGGTGAGCCCCATCAGGCTGGGGGGAAATACTCCTTGGAGAGGTCCGAAACATGAATATATATTCCTACGGTGACACGTAGTTCTGAGATTTGGGTGCGCTAAACCACGACCTACTCAGTGCTTGTACTACTCTCAAAAAATGCATATAGCTCATAGTCATAATCATAAAACATACTTGATTTTGCATGGACTAGTTGAAAATCATGAAAATCATAGTCATACTTGTTATATATGAACTAGCCATGAAAACAATGCCACGGATTTGGCCATGATACATAAGCTTGAGATTCATAAAATCATACATAATTGAGTAAAATCATCATAGCTTGAAAATCATAGGTTCATGAGAGATACTTGTAGAAAACATGCATACATAATCGTAAAATATGGATCGAATTATAAGAGAATAACATCTATAGAAGATCATAAGAGATTTAATCAAAATTGGGTCTAACACTAGAAATTCATAAAAACATGATTGGAGACTTAAATTTATGAGATTAACTTGAAATTGGCATGAGGGTGGAAGAAATACCCCATTCATGACCGTGCATACCTGGGCTTAATGAATCCTTAACTTGTCTTGAAGACCCAAGAGAAATTGAGAAGCAGATGATGAATAACCCTAGCTTTGCCTTGAGAGGATTTGATCTTCAATTTGAGGTGTTAGGAGTAGAATGAGAGTTAGAAATGAATAAAACCATATAATACACCATTTTAGGAGCTCCAAACGACTTAGCTTAGGTGTTAAGTACATAAAAAGTATGGAAATACCCTTAATGATCCGACTAGAAAATTTACTCTGGCAGAATTCTCGGTTCACTTCATGACCAGTTAAATCACTTCAGGGGTCGTCACCCTTGTCCGATTACCACTGGAGAAGATTTTTAACTTTATGATCTTTTCTTGACACCTCCACTTAAAGATTTATCATGATACTTAATGGATCACTTCACCAGTCGTTAAGACTCTCTGAACCCAACTTATTCTGCCAAATTTCACACTCAACAGGTCACTTAATGACCCGTCAAGTGACTTAACAGTTCATCCGTTGATCTTGTGTAGATTTTCTCGTTTTCTCCACTTCAGGCCTCGAGTATGATCTTAGGGACTTTTGGGGTGTTACATCATATCCCCCTTGGGAACATTTGTCCTCAAAAGTAGATTAAGCATAATGGAGAGATAGGTAAGGAATTACAAAACTGAATAGCTATAGCTAAAAACTAATGAAGTGACTGACCCTGTTCTGAATTCATGAAACCTACATGTATGCTAATACATGAAAGGGACTGAGATACATGAAGTTGACATGAAACTAAATATAGTACTAAGGAGGAAACTGGTATCTCATGCTTGAACTAAGTCGGAAAGGAAAAGATGCAGGTAACTGGCAATCATATCTGATTCAGCTTCCCACGTAACTCCCTTAATTATTTGACAATCCAGGATCTCAACTAGAACCTTCTCATAGGTAAGGATATCATTCACACCGATTCTCTCTACCCGAATAATTAGAGCTGGATCACCAATGCACTTCTTCAGCAAGGACACATGCAAAACTGAATGCACCGAAGCTAACCTTGCTGGTATCTCCAATTCATAAGCCACTTTGCCAACTTGCCTCAAAATCCTATAAGGACCAACATATCAGGTATTAAGCTTCCCTTTGTCACCAAACCTCGTAACTCCCTTCATAGGAGACACCTTAAAAAACACCCAATCATCCATGGTGAACTCAAGCTTTCTCATCCTAACATCTTTGGGCTGTCTTTAGCCTTTCTCTAATAAGATGCAACTTCTCAATAGCCTAATGAACTAAATTTGGCCCTATCAATGTAGCCTCACATACCTCAAACCATCTAATAGATGATCTATATCGCCGCCCACAAAGAGCCTCAAATGGAGCCATCTGAATGCTAGAGCAGTAGTTGTTATTATAAGCAAACACAATGAGAGGCAACTAATCATCCTAAATACCTTTGAAATCAATCACACACGCTCTCAACATGTCTTTAAGAGTCTGAATGGTACACTCGGCCTGACCATCTATCTATGGGTGAAAACCTGTGCTAAGCTTCACCTGACTACCAAGACCCTTCTGAAATGATCTCCAAAATTGAGAGGTCAACTGAGTACCCATATTTGAGATGATAAAAAATTAATCTCCATGCAACTGAACTAACTCCTGAATGCAAAGTCTAGCATAGTCCTTGGCTGAATCTGTAGTCTTGACTGGTAAGAAATGTACTAACTTGGTTCTCTGGTCTACAATCACCCATATAGAATCATACTATCGGCGTGTATTAGGCAACCTTGTAATGAAGTCCATATTGATATCTTTCCACTTCCAAGTAGAAATAGTGATATCCTGAAGCATACCCCTAGGTCTCTAATGCTCAACCTTCACCTGTTGATAATTCGAGCACTTAGCTACAAATGTTGCAATATCCTTATTCATGCTATTCCACCAATAGACCTTCTGTAGATCACGGTATATCTTAGTGGCACCTATATGGATAGAATATCGAGAGCTATGAGACTCTTTCAACATCTGATCTCTCAAGTCATCCACATTTAGAACACATAAATGACCCTGATATCGTAACCATCTCTCCCTTTGGAGAAAACTTCCACTTTCTGATTTCGAACAACTTCCTTCAACTTCACTAAGATAGTATCCTCATCTTTCCTTTCCTTAATATCTATCAGCAATAAAGATTCTGATCCATTCAGAACAATAACACCACCATATGTTGAATCAATAAGACGAACCCCTAAACGAGCAAGACTATGGACATCTTTCACTAATTCCTTCCTCCCGTCCTCAATATGGGACACACTCTTCATGGACAACCTACTAAGAGCATTCACCACTATATTGGCCTTGCCCTGATGCTAAAAGACACTCATTTCATAATCTTTGAGAGCTCAAGCCATCTCCTTTGTCGCAAATTCAAATCCTTATGAGTAACCACATACTGAAGGCTCTTGTGATCCATGAACACATCCACATGCACCTATACAAGTAGTGCCTCCAAATCTTCAAGGCAAGAACCATTGCTGCCGACTCCAGATCATGCATTGGGTAATTTTTCTTACGAGTCTTAAGCTGTCTAGAAGCATAAGCGATGATCTTTCCATAATACATCAACACACATCCAAGGCCAATCCTCGAAGCATCACAATATATAACAAAGCCATCCATGCCCTCCGATAGGGTCAAAACTAGAGTTGAAGTGAGTTAATTCTTTAACTCCTAAAGCTCTTCTTACACTCATCAGATCACTGAAATTTTACCTTCTTCTGGGTTAGCTTAGTCAAAGGTACTACAATGGATGAAAACCCCTCTACAAACCTCCTATAGTAGCCAGCTAAACCCAAAAAGCTCCTAATGTCAGTAGGGCTGACAGTTCTAGGACAGTTCTTCATCGTCTCAATCTTCTGAGAGCCTACCTGCACACCCTCACTAGACACTACATGACCCAAAAATGCAACTGATTTTAGTCAAGACTCACACTTGCTAAACTTAGCAAATAGCTAATGATCCTTAAGAGTCTACAACACAATCCTCAAGTGTCACGACCCGAACATAGGCCCAGATCGGGACACGAGACAAGGAACCCCGAAAGGCTCCAAGTCAACCCATGGCATAACATAACATCTAACTCAATCATAATAAAGCGGAAGATCAACATAATTAATATAGAGGAAGTTTGATAATCTTATAACATGGAAATACATAACTCAAGACCGAAGTTGATTACATGCTATATCTGAAAAGCCTCTACTACTGACGAGTTGATGGGACAAGACTCCAACTAACTCACTAAATTCTAAAAATGAAAGTACTAGATACAACTGAAAGAAAGGGCCCTCAAAAGATGAGGACTCACCACTCTGGCTGATAAGTGCTAAAGCTGTAGGTCTAGCTAATGATGAAACTGAGCCTGAATATCCGAGCATATATCATGATATGATACAACATAGAGTATGTGGTCAGTACGTGGAGTGTACCGAGTATGTAAGGTAAGTAAAATCGCTAAGTAAGTAAAATCATAAACCATGCATATCATAAAATATAATCAAGATAAGATTCTGAGAGTAGGGCTTGCATGTTATTTTCTGAAATCATGATTTGAACATAACTGAATCGAATGACCCAAAGTTGAAAACTAATAATCATAAGTAAAACTGAACATTGGGTCAAACCTACTGAAAATATAATATCATGACTGATGAACATGCATAACTGAAATCATGAGGAATAATGGGAGACTCGTCATATAACCGATATTACCACAATAGAGCTTATATGGTCCCGACTATTACACTCAAGTGGGCAGAGCCGTCCAAAGCCTTGCCAGAGCTAAGGACACTACCATGATATTGATATCAAGATGAAGGCCCCTTGGGGCAGGGGAAGCTCACAAAGGAGGCCCCAAATAATCTAAACATACCTACGTTGGCGCGTAGTTCTGAGGCATTGAGTTGACTAACCCTTAGCCTACTCAGTGCTAGACACTACTCCCAAAAATATGCATATTCTCTCCATCATTTTTCAACAAAATTGAACCATCGCCTAGTGACGAAGATGACTCGTAACATACATGCATAAATCTAAAATCATAACATGAGGAGCCTTGGGCTCAAACCATACCATAAGCTGAAAATAGTGGGAGTCCAGACTCCAAAATCTATGTGGTAAGCTAATAACATGGAATTTAGATAAATCATGAAACATACTTGATCATGTGGGCTTGCCCAATACTTAAACATGCTTGACATAAACTTGATCATTCGAAAAGATGAACATAGACATGGGTAATTCGAAATCATACTTTCTTCATATACATCTCATCATGCTTGAATACATATTTCATAGATCTCAACTTTCATGAACTTTCATGGATGGACATCATAATTTATAAAACTTGAAAACATAATTTATAATTGGAAACATTGTAAAACATGCTCATTAATCATAATTCAATATTAGAAAAATGTTTAGGTCATACTCATGATTGATACTTAGGAAATTCACATGTTGGGTTAAAACCCTACAGATTCATCAACTAGAATTTAATGAATTGAAGAGGGATTGGGCATGGGTGTGGATAGATACACCCACTCATAGCCTTGCATACCTGTAGAAATCTGATTTCACAACTTCCTTGATTTCCCAATGGAAATTTGGGGATGAACTTGAGGAATTTAGGCTTGATCACCCTTAGGAGCTTTTAGACTTGCATGCATGGAAGTGAATAGGCCTAGAATGAACTTACCCCTCTTAAAACACACTATTCCAATCTTAAAACGACGTAGCTTAGGACTTAGGAACTTAGAAATTACGGAAAATCCCTTAATAAATTTGCAGGGAAAAACATACTGCCAGTCCCAACGAGGGACTGGACGACTCATGCCCCATCACCATGACTCGTGGTCTGCTCTTGTTGCCTGCACTAGGAATTCATCACCATTGGGCACCACGAGGGACACCACGACTCATGATGTGCCCGACGACTCGTGGAGACCAATTGTTAGGGACACTGCCAAAACATCCATTCTTCAAACAAAACACTGACCACGACCCTCTTGATGACTCGTGGTGGTGACCATGACTCATGGTCCCACCCGTGGTCAGCCTCAGATCTCAAAACTCAACCAAGTCCAATCTCTTCTCCACGAGTCACTCAATGACTCATGGTGCACCCAACGGGTCACTGGATGACTCGTCCTATGACCTGGTGTAGAAAATCCTTCTTTCTCCCAATTTTAACTCCCGGGTCTAATCTTAGGGTTTCTAGGGTATTACATCAATTGAGTAGCATGCTCCTCCTTACTCCGAGAGTATATGAGGATATCATCTATGAAGATAATGAAGAACATATCCAAATACTACTTGAACACCCTGTTCATCAAATCCATAAAAGCTGCAGGAGCATTCGTTAGTCCAAAAGACATAGCCACAAACTCATAGTGACCATACCGAGTCCTGAAAGCTATCTTCGGAATATCACTCTCCCTAACCCTAAGCTAGTGATAGCTGGATCTGAGGTCTATCTTTGAAAGCACTTGGCACCTTAAAGCTGGTCGAACAAGTCTTCAATCTTGGAGAGGGGATACTTATTCTTGATTGTGACCTTGTTCAACTGATGGTAGAAAATGCACATTCTAAGATAACCATCCTTCTTTCGAACAAAGAGGACTGGATCACCCCACAATGATTACTAAGCCTGACGAAACCCTTATCTAAGAGATCTTTCAACTGTTCCTTTAACTCCTCTAGCTCGGCTGGAGCCATTCTGTAATGAGGAATGGATATGGGTTGCGTATCTAGAAGAAGGTCAATACCAAATTCAATATCCTTCTCGGGAGGGACTCTTGATAGATTATCTGGGAGAACCTCTAGATACTCAAATACAACAGGAACTAATTGAAGAGTTAGGGTTTGGAACTTAGAATCCTTAACCTAAATTAGATGGTATACACAACTAAACTACGCTTCCATTATAGGACTGGCTCACCCAAAAATCAAAACTTTATTGTTCAGGTTCTAAAATTAATCGAAGCATAGAAATCATACAACCAATCCATATAAAAAATAACATCAAAATCTGTAATATCTAACTCCATAAGTTGGCTGAGGTGAACTTCTGAAGAACTGTGATAGGGAAATTTTTGTATATCCGCTGAACTATAACTGACTCACTAACCGGAGTAGAGATTGAGAAGGGTTCTGAGAGGATTTCGAGACTGACACCCAAATTTATGGCAACATAGATAGTCACAAAAGATAATGTGGCCCCTGGGACTAGCAACACATAAACATCATGATGAAAGAATCATAAAATACCTGTAACCATATCTGGTGAGCTCTTCTTCTCCTGGTGAGATGATAGTGCATAGAACCTGTTCTGGTGTTTGCCGCCACCTACACTAGAAGATGCCCCTGCTGAGGTGGGCGAGCTATTAGGGCTGCTGAAGTAGTGGCTGGGGCACAACCTCTATTGTCACCCTGTTTGGCTGAAGGGTAATCCCTAAGTTTGTGTCCAGGCTTCCCACACCCGTAGAAAGCATCTGAGCTAATCAAGCACTCTCCTAGATGGTTCTTACCACACTTCCTACAAGCTGGGAAAGTGCGCTCTCTTAACATGCTCCTCTAACCCATAGAGCCTGATGATCTAACTCTTTTATCACTTTTGGGCCTGGATGGGACACTGGTTGATGATAGAGCTGGGGTTGATGACCTCTGATGGGACTGTGGGTGATGTCCACCACCATACCTCTATTGTGAATACCCAAAGCTCCCTATCCTAGACCTCTTGGCCTCTCTCTTCCTTTCCTTCATCTGCTCCTCCTTTATCTACTGAGCATATATCATCAATAAAGAGATGTCCATGTCGCTGATAAGCATAGCGGTCCTGCACTCCTTGACCAGGAAATCTAAGACCCCATTCACTAATTTCCTCATACGAGCGCTCGACTCCGGAGCATACTTGGATAGCTAGGTGAACTTCAGGGCATACTCATGAACAGTCATGTAATTTTTCTTTAAATTGGCAAACTATACTATCTTGGCTTCCCTCAGTTCTTGAGGAACAAACCTATTTAAGAATGTCGTGATGAATTCATCCCAATCAATAGGAGCTACACCTACTCCACTACCCTAATTCCACTATCGAAACCAAATATGAGCAACCCCCTTCAGCTGATAGGAGGCCAAATCTGCACTCTCCTCTCCTGAAACACCCATAATCTAGGTAATCTTCTGGATCTCCTCAATGAACTCATGTGGATCTTCGTCCACCTTGGAATCATGTGGGTTCATCCTGGTGAAGTGTCGCACTCTAGCCGCTGCCATATTTCCATTCATATTTATATAAGCCACAGCCTACTGGTTGACTTGGGCTATCATAGCCTATGCCAACATCTGAAAAGTAGCCTTGAACTCAGCATGTGTCACCTGCTTATATAAAGGATTAGTTGGAGCTGGTGGGGCTGGCTGATACCCATCTCTATTTCCATTTCTATTTCTTATTCCATTGACTTAAACAAAAGGAATATTTATACGAACACGTATAACACGAGTTAGAGGAATAGAGGCGAGTTGAACTTTATCACACGACATAGATCATGAAAGAAGAGAAGTTTCCTAAAACATCTAGTAGCCGCTTTCTCATAAGTGTGGCACACTTCAGACCTATAAAAAACTCTACTTAATGTGTCTTTCAAACACCCTAGGACACACCTAAACCTGAGGCTCTGATACCAAGTTTGTCAAGACTCGGCATGAATCCCGGATCACGACACAGGACCTAGAACCACAATCAGCTCTAAGCTAACCCATGGCACATACATAGCATGATAAAGAGCATATACTAGTCAGAAGTTATACATAAACCATAACATGAGCAGAAGTCTAGAATCACATAAAGCATAAACAGGAAATAAGACAAAATTGTTGAACATCTATACATACTATTTGAAAAGCCTCTAGTCATAGATAAGCTGATGGGACAACACCCCCAACTAGCTCTACCAAACTATGAAAACTGAAAGACATAAAAGAAAGAACATATGACAAAACTAATGTCCTCGTATCATGAGGTCTCACCCAAGTTGGGACTGGACTGGACTGAAGGGGGAGCATAGCTAACGTTGGGGCTGAGACCTACCACCTGAACCTATATCATGAGATGATATAGCATAGAATTATGTGGTTAGTACTTTGAATGTACTGAGTATGTAAGGTAAGCAAAATATTGAGAGTAAGTACAATATGCTAAAATCTTGATCATGAGAAAGTCATAAGCTTGAGATATTCGTCATAAGCTGAAACATAATGACCCAAGGTTTTAAAATTAAATCATATGGTTTAACATGTTGAAAATCATAAGTAAAAGCTCATAAACTGTTCAATGGGTCAATCATATTATAAAACATGATATCATAAATCTTGAACATGAATATCTTAAAACATGAGGAACAGTGTGAGACTCATCAAAAGTGACACCATCATTAATGAGCACATGATGCCCAACTATTTCACTCAAGTTGGTAGAGTCTTCTTAATCCTTGCTAGGACATAGGACGATAAAGGTGTGATATCACTCATGAGCCCCGTCGGACTGGGGGAAACACTCTCTGGTAAGGCCCCAAACATAAATATGAGAACTGGGTGTGCTGAACCTCGGCCTACTTGATGCTAGATACTAATCCTAAAAAATACATATTGCTCATAGTAATAATCATGAAACATACTTGGTTTTACATGGTCTAGTTGAAAATTATGAAAATCATAGTCATACTTGTCATACGTGAACTAGCCATGAAAACAATATCGCTGATTCGGCCATGATACATAAGATTGAGATTTATTAAATCATATATAATTGAGTAAAATCGTCATAACTTGAAAATCATAGGTTCATGAGAGATTCTTGTAGAAAACATGCATACATAATCATCAAACATGGATTGAATCCAAGGAGAGTAGAATCCATAGAAGATCATAAGGGATTTTATTAAAATTGGGTCTAACCCTAAAATTTAATAAAAACATAATTGGTGACTTGAATTCATGAGATTGACTTGAAATTGGGAATGAGAGTGAAAGAAGTCCCCCATTCATGACCCTACATACCTGGGCTTGATGAATCCTTAACGTGTCTTGAAGACCAAGAGAAATTGAGAAGAAGATGATGAAGAATCCTACCTTGAAATTGAGAAGAAGATGATGAAGAATCCTAACTTTTCCTTAAGAGGATTTGATATTCGATTTGAGGTATTAGGAGTAGAATGAGGGTTATGAACAATAAAACCCTATAATGCACCCCTTTAGAAGCTCAAAACGACTTATTTTAGGTGTTAAGTACATAAGAAGTAGGAAATTATCCTTAATGACCCGGTTGGAAAATTTACTCTGGTAGACTTCATGGCTCACTTCACAATCTGTTAAGTTACTTCACAGGTCATCACCCTTAACTCTTTACCACTGTAGAAGATTTTTAACTTTCTGATCTTTTCTTAACGCCTCCATATAACGATTCATCATGACACTTCACTTCACTAGTCATTAAGACTCTCTGAACCTAAATTTTTCTATAATTTTTCACACTTAATGGGTCACCTAACGACCCGCCAAGTGACATAACCAGTCACTTGGCGGTTGTCCTATGACCTGGTATAAATTTTTTTATTTATTTTATTTTGTGCCTCGAGTTTGATTTGAGGGACTTTTGGGGTGTTACACTGATGGTGATGCCCCAGGTTCAAACTGAATAGTCAGATATTTTAGCAGCAAGCTCCCCGAGCTTCGACTCTGGAAGGTAGGGGAGGTGGTTCATATGGTAGAGACCATCCTCAACTTGGGCAGGGTAGCCATACAACAGGTAGAGGTGGGGCCCAACCTGACTAAGGTGGTGGTTAGACTAGTAAGTGTGGTACTCAGCCCGTCTGGGGTAGAGTGCAGGCAGGAGGACAGACACACTTTTATGCTTTTTCAAGTAGACCTGAGGCAGAGGAATTTGACATAATTAACACAAGTACTAGTTTAGTCTGTGATCGAATGGATACAACCTATTCAATCCCTGTTCCACTTTCTCTTATTTGTCTACATACTTTGTTGTAGGTCTAAATATGGTGCATAATTTGCTTGATATTTCTATCCATCTTCCCACTTATGTTTGTGATCCGATAGCTATAGATAAAGTCTACCGTTCATGTGTTGTAATTTTCATGGGGTATAAAACTTGGTTATATTTAGTGATTTTAGATATGGTCAACTTTGACATTATTCTAGGGATGAGTTAGTTGTCTCTGTATCATGGAATTTTAGACTGTCATGCTAAGATAGTTACTATAGCTATGTTGGGTATGTATAGATTTGAGTGGAAGGGTGATTTTAGTCCTACTCCTAAGAAGATAATATATTTCATTCATGCCAAGAAGATAGTAGAGAGGGGGTGTCTAGCCTTTTTGACACATATTTAGGATACCAATGTAGATGTTTCAGCCATTGAGTCACTTCCTATAGTATGTGAATTCTTGGAGGTATTTCCTGTGGATTTGCCTAGCGTGTTACCAGACTACGCTAGTGATTTTTGTATTAACTTAGAGCCAGGGACTCACCCTATTTTTGTTCCACCATATCAGATGACACCGCTAGATTTAAGAGAGTTGAAAGTGTAGTTGTAGGATCTGCTTAGTAAGAGATTTATCCATTTGAGTGTCACCCCGTGGGGTTCTCCTATATTTTTTGTAAAGAAGAAAGATGGGAGTATGAGAATATGAATTAACTACCGCCAATTGAACAAGGTCACTATCCAGAGGAGGTATCCTCTTTCCCGTATAAATGACTTGTTTGATCAGCTTCAGGGTGCTTCAGTCTTCTCTAAGATTGACTTAAGGTCTGGGTATCATCATCCAAAGATTTGGGCTGAGGATATTCCTAAGATGACTTTTTCGAACCAAGTATGGATACTATGAGTTTTTTATTACATCTTTTGGGCTTACTAATGCTCTAGCTACTTTCATGAGTTTGATGATTGGTATATTTGATCCATATTTGAATTCATTTGTGATTGTTTTTTGATGATATACTGGTGTATTCGAAGAGTAAGGAGGAGCATGAAAATCACTTGAAATTTATTTTGGGGTTGTTGAGAGAAAAGCAATTAATATGCTAAGTTCTCTAAATGTAAGTTTTGGTTGGGATCTATATCCTTCTTGGGATATGAGGTTTTGAAGGAAGGAATTATGGTTGATCCACAGAAGGTGGAGACAGTTAAGAGTTGGGCTAGGCCCACTTCAGTGATAGAGATATGTAGTATTATGGGGCTAGCTAGCTACTGTTGCTAATTTATGAAATGGTTTGCTTCTATTGCTTCTCAGTTTACTCGATTGACTCAGAAGGATATACCATTCCAGTGGTTCGATAAGTGTGATGAGAGATTTCTCAAGACTCAATTGTCTATAGCCCCCATCCTAGCATTACCTGTGGAGGGTAAAGATTTTGTAGTTTATTGTGATGCTTCATGTTCTGGTTTGGGTGCTATTTTTATGCAGGATAAGAAGGTCATTACTTATGCATATAGATAGCTGAAAGTGCATGAAAAGAACTATCCTACACATGACTTGGAGTTGGCAGTATGGTGTTTGCTCTAAAGATTTAGAGGCACTATCTCTATGGTGTTCGTCTTGAGGTGTTTACTGATCACCGCAGTTTGTAGCATGTGTTTAATTAGATAGATATTAACCTAAGGAAACGAACATGGATGAAGCTATCAAGTATTATGATATCACTATTTTATACCATCCAAGTAAGTAAAATATGTTGGCTGACACTCTGAGTAGAATGTCTGGGAATATGGGTAGTCTGGCTTATTTGGAGGCTACGAAGCGTTAGCTGGCTAGAGAGTTTCAAACTCTAGCTAACAGTCTTATGATACTTGATGTGTCTGAATTTGGTGTGGTATTGTCTTGTGTGGGGGCAAGATCTTAATTTCTAGAGAAGATTAAGGCCAGCCAATTTGAGGATGACAAGTTGAGGAAGATCCATGATAAAGTCTTGGGGGTAGAGGCTAAGGAGGTCATGATTGATAGTAAAGGTGTCTTAAGGATTAAGGGGAGTGTATGTGTTCTCTATGTTAATGATCTAATTAAGACTATCTTGTCAGAGGCTCACAGTTCGAGATATTCTATACATCCTAGTGCCACCAAGATGTACTATAATCTGAGGCAGCACTATTGGTGGGGTAGGATGAAGCGAGATATCACCAAATTTGTTGCTCAATGTTTGAATTATCAGAAGGTAAAGTATGAGTACCAGAGACCTGGGGGAGTGCTTTAGAGGATGTCCATTCATGAATAGAAGTGGGTAAGAACAACGGTGGATTTTGTGGTTGGTCTTCTAAAGACCTTGGGCAAATTTGACTCCATATGGGTTATTATTGATAGGTTGACTAAGTCTGCATATTTTGTACCAGTTCAGGTGACTTATAGTTTAGAGAATTTAGCCAAGTACATCCGAGAGGTTGTTCGGTTGCACGGAGTTTCGATTTCAATTATATCGAATAGAGTTACACAGTTTACATCTAATTTTGGGACAACTTTGCAAGATGAGTTGGGTACTAGACTGGATCTTAGTACAGTGTTTCACTCACAGACTGATGAGTAGTCTGAGCAAACGATTCAGGTCGTAGAGGATATGCTCCGAGCTTGTGTGATAGATTTTGGTGGTCATTGGTTTTTTCCATTAGCAGAGTTCACTTATAATAATGGTTATTGTTTGAGCATTGATATAACTCTGTTTGAGGCTTTGTATGGAAGGATATGTAAATATCCTATTGATTGGTTTGATTCCTTTGAGGTAAGACCATGGGGTACTAATCGTTTGAAGGAGTCATTAGTGAAGGTTAAAGTAATTAAGGATAAGCTCTTGGCAGCATAAAGTAGGTAGAAAGAGTATACAAATCGAAAAGTCTAGGACATGAAATTCATAGTAGGAGAGCAAGTTTTGCTCAAAGTCTCACCCATTAAGGGTGTGATGAGGTTTGGAAAGCGAGATAAGCTAATTGCGAGATGCATTAGTTCATTTGAGATCCTTAGACGTGTGAGGGAGGTGGCCTAAGAATTGGCTTTTCCTCCAGGTTTGTTCACAGTTCACCTAGTGTATCATGTCTTGATATTGAAAAAATATCATAGTGATGTTACCTATATCATTCACTGGGATTCAGTCTTTGAATGTAGACCTAGTGTTTGTATTGATGATACTCCTCCACTTTTATTTGAGTGCAGACTGTGTTTCAAAGTCTTCTTCGCGATCTCGCATCTAGTGTTGACAGCTGACTGATCTGAGGGTGAGTTATTCATATCCAGGCTACCGCAGATCTTCTCTTAGATAGATGTCTACTCCATTAGACTTTGATTTATGTTTCTTTTCCCTTTGCTACTCATAGACATTGTTAGTTAGAGTTTTTGTACAATGACTTTCAGGTTTTAAAATTGTAATAGCTAGACTTCTGCAGATTGTTTTACAGTTATTTAAACTTTTAATACTTCTCTCTCTAATGCCTTAATTTTGGATAAATGAATCTATAATAGTTGGGTTAGTTGGTAAGTTATGATTTTTCCACTAGAGGATTAGTGTGGGTGTCAATCACGACAGTTATATCGTGACAGTCATTTTAAGGCAAAAGAATAGATCGTATTGATTGCTTTCTACTATATGTTATTGATTTCCTTGAACGAAAAAAGAATTCATATGTATTTTTCCTGAAGCAAGTAATACCTATGTAATTGTCTTTTTGATACAAAATATTTAGGTGCTAATGACGAACCTTCTTGAAGGAGATGTTTTAAATACTAAAGTTTAGAACTTAATATTTAATTTTCGATATTTATAAATTTAGAATTATCTTTAAATATTCATTTAGTTAATGTTTTCTTTCATGACACTATCAGTGTCTAACCAAATTTTCTTGCGTGATACAAACAATATCTAAGTTAGTACATTACTGGAGCTAATTATTTATCTACAAGTATCATGACACCAACAGTGTCAAAATAATATCTAATTATGATAAATAAATGGAAGTATCTCAAAAAGCTTATATATCATAGAATTATTCATGCTAGATCATAATATATGATGTTGTTACTAGAAGAACACAAATTGTAGTAAATTTAAAATTTACTAGCAATATAAATGATTATCTTATTGAGACTACAAAAGATTGAAAGATTGAATATTTTCAAGTTACTATGGGTAAGAAACACGTATGTGAAAAGTTACCTAAGCATGATGAGATCACATGATCACAATAAATCCAAAGTTTATTGATGTGAAATTCATATCATAATAAATCTGAAGTTTACTAAAAGAAATAGCATATGTCATGGTACACTTAAAGTTTACTAGTATAAATAATTTTATTAGTTGACATGACTGTTTTAATTGTCCTAATTTAAATATGATATATTTATTGAATATGATAATACATTGAAGAACTGGAATATTTTTCAAGAATTCATTTGTCTTTCTTGTTCTCATGATAAGTTGATTATACCAGTCAATGTTGTGACTCAATCACCTAAATTCTTAAAAATATAAAAGGTCAATATGGACTCATTCACCTGCAATGTGTTATTTTAAATAGATTCATTTATAATATAATACATGTGTGTTTATTGTCAACCTGTTGTTTGATATTTTCAAGGTCATTTGCTCAATATAAATTGAGTTTAGAGCATTATTTTAAGATTGTGTAATCAAAATAATTCATCTTGAAAATGTTGATTTATGTCCAAGTTGATTTAGCGTAGAATGTATCCAATTAACAATTGCATACAATAATACTTCTATGCATCTAATCAATAAATTATGATTTGTCCTCTCTCCGCTCAATTGGTTCTGGATTAGAAATCAAGCATTTTTCATCTAATAACTTTTAATGTGTTGTATATGATTAATGAATTCTTCAAAAAAATATCGGCAATATATGTTAGTTTTTCTAACATGAGGGGAAGAAAATATGCAGCTAAGAAATATATTATGAATAGTCATTAATATAATTCTCATTCAAAGATAAATCAAGTCAATTGCTAAAAGCATTTGTAGACCCAAAATTAATCTCATATTTCAGCTGCAAAAGATCTTGTTAAATTAATGTTCCTGAAGGAAAGAGTCTACTACATGCATGAAATATTGTAGACCAATATATTTCAAATGCAATAATTCTTGAAAAAAATGGAGCAAATAGTCATAATAAAGAGACAATGTGCTCTTGAAGAGCATACGACATAATACTTCATGAAACCTCATGAGAGATTTAGGTACCTAAAAAATAATAAAAGCAATGAGATCTCAAAGAATTATGTCCTATTACAAATTGATACAAATGATATACCATCGATGATATATTTAGTACAATATAATACGCAACATTGTAAAAAATTGTGAGAATCTGAATTCTATATCTATTAAAACATGCTGAAATATAAATAATTACAAAGTGAAATGATGCATCTTGAAAAGTGTAAATCTTATTGGACCAGTAGTCCAGACACCATAAAATGGCACACGTTTAAATACTAATAAATATTGTGAACAAAATTTATATGAAAATTCCTAAATGATTCAAAATTTCTAAAGTATTTAAAGTTTCTATAAACTTCTTCATAATCCTTACAAGGAGAAAATCAACTAAAGATGATATGACATAATTACCTAAGTGAATATTCATTAATAAATGATACAATAATGACCTTATTTACCTTTGTATTTTTATAAAGTGAATAACATCAGAATTTATTGTATATGTTATATATATTGATGACATAAACCTCATTGAACTCCAGCGGAGCTTCAAAAGGGAATTAATTATTTAAAGAAGAAATTTGAGATGAAAGATCTTGGAAAGACAAAATTATGTCTTAGTTTGCAAATTAAATATTTAAAAATGGTATCTTTGTCCACCAATATATCTATACAAAAAAGATGTTGAAACAATTTTAAATGAATGAAACACATCTATTAAGTACTTCGACGGTTGTTCGATCACTTGATGTGAATAAGAATTCATTCCGACCTCAAAAAAAAAATGAGAAAATTCTTGGTCATAAAATACCATATCTTAGCGAGTATGGTGCATTAATATATCTTGATAATACTACAAGGCCTAACAAAATATTATAAATTAATCTTTTAGCAAGATATAATTATGTTCCTACCAGGATACACTAGAATGGAATCAAACACATATTGCGGTATCTAAAAGGAACTACTA
The DNA here is from genome assembly GCA_018107945.1 of Datura stramonium. NCBI lineage: Eukaryota > Viridiplantae > Streptophyta > Magnoliopsida > Solanales > Solanaceae > Datura > Datura stramonium. Next base: position 119,371 of record JACEIK010001876.1, read on the forward strand.
ATATGAGCTTATTTTATTCTAAATTTATAATCCCGATCTTTTTGGTTATGTTGATGTAAAATATTTATCTTACCCGCATAAAGCTTGATCTCAAACAAATTACGTGTCCATATATGAGAGTACTGTTATATCTTAGCAATCTGCAAAGCAGTGTATTGTGGCTGATTCATCAAATCATGTTGAGATAATAGTTATTCATGTAGCAAGTTGAGAATCTATGTGGTGAGATTAATGATACATCTCATTCAAGAAAAATATGATTTAAAATGTGACAAAATACCCACAATCTTATATGAAGATAATGCAGTATGCATAGCACAATTAAAGGGAGGATTCATAAAAGGAGATAGAATGAAACACATTTCACCAAAGTTTTTCTCCACACATGATCTCCAAAATAATGGTGATATCAACGTGCAACATATTCGATTTATTCATCAAGTCGCTACCAACTGCAATTTTTGAGAAAATAGTGCGTAAGATTGAAATACGAAGATTCAAGTTTTTGGATTGATGTTCTCATCAGGGGGAGTTAATACGCGTTGTACTATTTTTTTCTTGTAAAGTTTTATCCCACTAGATTTTTATAATAAGACTTTTAATGTACAATCAAAATGTGTATCATTAGATATGTGTACTCTTTTTCCTCCACTAGAATTTTTTCATTGAGTTTTTTCTAGTAAGATTTTAACGAGGCACATTACCTATCAGATAGAAATTCAACAAGGAGTGTTATAAATATGTTCATATTATAGTGAATTATATAAATGTATTTGTACTA
>JACEIK010001876.1:120673-153071 GCA_018107945.1 Datura stramonium
CTTACCGCCCTCCCCCCAATTTTTCTAAAAAAAATCTGAACATGTTTTCTATTCTTTATAAATTAAATTGCCTACAAATTATCAAATGCCCTCAAATCAAATGACTCCAACAATTCAAATTATTATTCAAAAATAGCAAATAAAAATGAACAGTGGCAGTAATAAATTCACTTTTATAAATACAACTGCCAATTTTTCTACCAAGTGCCAACTTAGTTTGGGTTTTTTTCTAAAAAAATAAAAGTTAAAAAATTATGCAGGGTTGATAAATATCAAATATGTTATGCGGTGCATGGCAGCGGGGGCTGAAACCTTTAAGGGTTTGCCCCCAACCCGGACTACATCCACCCCATTGCCATCCCTAAAGGTTTTCTCCAAAAGGAAATAAGTAAATTTCACCGAGATATCATGAACAAAAAACACTCACCCCAAGTTCATGCACAAATTATTATAATAAAATACTAATAATTAAAAAATAGAAGCGGTGAGCACATGATTTTTTGATAAAGGGGTCTCAATTTGAATAGAAATGTATTGTGTTTTCCACATTAACAAATTTGTATAAAATATCATATAAAAAACTCATGAAAATTACGTCTCCCGTGATATAAAAAATATATAATTATAAAGGGTAGTTAGTGATAGTGAAATGACATTGGTGATTGGTGGTTGTGATTGATGGTTATTATGACGAAGGTGGTTGCTAGTTATAATTATAAATAGTGGCTAGTGATAGTGAGACTGATTGTAATATTGGTTGCACTGATGAATGTGGTTGAGAATGATTAATATGGATGGAGGTAAAAGATAATGGTGCGCGATGATGGTGATTATAAGTGAAATTGGATGGAGAAGTGATTTTTTTTAAAATCCTAAAACGAATAACATCTTAGTGATATAAGACTTTGTTAAGTATTTTATTCATTTAAATTTATTTAGACCCATTGAATGGTTATAAAATAAGGAAAACAAACATATTTGACAACTAAGACCTGTATAATTAAGATTCAAATCGAAAAATCAGCACATAATGATTGAGATCAGAATAACTAATTAAGATAATTTAAATTTTTATTAAGTGAAAATAAATTAGGTCTAATTACACTACGATTAATGAGACCTTTTATGGTGATTCAAGACTCCAACTCTACTCCCTTCTTATGGTCTTAACTAAACGAGGATTCAAGATTTATGTAACACTCCGTATAATTTAAGTGATAAACTCATACTTTCGAGATATGAACAAGAGCGCTTAATACAATAAGAAGGATGTATTATGAGGTATTCAAATAACTCAAAGATCATACTTTAAGATTTGAAATCGAGCAATTTGTAGAACAGAAATCGGCAAAAGTTATTGCAAATTACTTTAAAAAATTCTCTAAAATTTGGGTCATATGTCTCCAAGTTTTTCTCCCAATCTATAAAGAGTTAGGAGATCTAATACCTATTAAATTAAAGTTCTATGATTTTAGTATCCAACTCACTAAACCATTCACTGATACACCTTCATAATAGAGAAATATTCACATTTTTTGCAAGACTGCACAAGCAGACACGTGGAGGCAGGCCCATATAGGTTGGAAATATATAGATATATCTTGGGACATATTTTTTATTTCCAAATAGTTCCCAAAATATCAGTTCATCTTTCTCCTTTCTTCTCTAGGGTTTCAAGTTTCATTGTAGGTGATTTCACCATCCAAACTCTTCTAAATCAAGACATAGGCTGAGAATGTCATGGGGAGAGACTATCACGCGTTTGTTTCGTTGATTTTTGCTTCATTGCGAGTTTTTAGAAGGGGCAAATTATTGAGGAGGCTGTTTATGATTTATTTCTCTTGTATATTGTAATTTAAGGTTTCTTATCTCCCCTCAATCGTTTATTTGTACGTTATATATTGAAACGGCTACTGACTTATAAAATTCTTTCCATTTGTTGCATTTTTCACTGTTTTAGGTGGTTGGGAAGTTGTAGATCATTATTCTTATCAAGATGCAGTAGCATATTGAACTATTGATTGAGAATATTCGATACACCGGATCTCTTACGAGGTATGTTAAGGCTAAATTTTTTTCAGCAAGAATTCTTCATCGTATAGTTGATACAACTTGTTGTTATTATTGTAATACTTTTACTCATATTAATTATTGTGGGTTGGCTGCTGGAATTATACATATATAGACATGAGTAAGCTTTACTTGTCAGCATTAGTCTCTTTTAGTCGTTGCCTTGTGTTAAAAGCGACATAAAAATCTTCTCGTCTAAATTATTGTCTCTTAGTTAGCTATTGATAGTTTGTTGCGTTGCTGATGCCTTAAGGGTTTTGTGATTATCTTCTTAGCATTTCATGTTGATATTGGTAGCATAATGATTATTTTGGCGTAGAAACTATGTGATTGTAATACTGATAAACTACATAGCTCGCCTTTAGCGTATCTTAATGCCTATAGAGCTAAAGAATTAGAGTTGTAGTTTTACCTTCAGGTAAATAGCATTGTGGCTTCCTATTGAGTTGTGGTGTGAGCTGCTAAGTGTTTCACATATTTGTTAGCGACCTTATACTTTGATGCAACACACAGATTATTGTGCAAGTCGTTTAGAAAGCCACCTTATTTACTGATAAATTAGAAGATTGTTTGATGTCTACATTGGCTATAATGTCATCTATTAGTATGTGGGACTAAGTATTCAATCCATATACATGTAGATTTCCATTTACAGGTTACCTAGAAGGGCTATTGACAAGCATACGTTTTCTATGGGGATGTACTTTGCTTATAAGAGCTATAAAATGTCTAGAAAGACCATATTAAAACTTGCAGAGTCATATTGAAGTCTACTCACTTATGGACTTCCTTTATGCCTAAGTTGGTATTACTAACCCTTAGTAGAGCCTTATGTGCTCGAGGTGTAGTTGCAGGAGCCAAGTGTTCTCAACATACAGTTATAGCTTGCCTATAGGGATACAGTGTTACCAATAGGGATATATAGATTGAGGTGTACCTGTCAGGGCTTATTGGGGCTCAAGTAAGGAATTGTTTGTTATTTGTACCTTTTAGGGCTTATTGGGGCTCAAGTTGGGGATTGTTTGTTTTTTGTACCTACTAGGCTTATGGGGGTCAGGTTAGGTTTTTATTTGATTATTTCCTGTTTAGTTTTCTGTATAACTTAATAAGATCTTTCAAGTTATTCTCTTATTCTTACAGCAGTTTACATTCAGTGCTTTCTATTAATTCCACCTTATTATTATTGTCTTACATACTCGATGCATTGTTGTACTAACGCCCGAGCCTGGGGGCGCTGCATTCTTGCCTACAAATTCTGATAGATAGGTTCAAAGACCTCCCCAATAGCAGTTCAGGCTCAGCATATTGGTCAGCTCCTCTCTTATGGAGTTTCCACACTTTAGAGATTTGCCTGTCTATAATTGTATTATTCTTTTTGGGTAGCTCGGGATCCTGTTTCGGCCAATGTATTACTCTTTAGAAGCTTGCAGATTATAGGATGGTATAGAAGTATATTGTTGTCCATGCTGGCTTATTGTTTTGTATTCATAGTTTGACAACCTTACTGGCTCTTGTATATATGTTTACTTTTAAGTTTTAACATTACCTGATTTAGATATCATAGTGGTCTAGTCGGCCCGCATAAGGATTTGTAACTAGACAGCATAGTGGTCTTGTCGGCCCGCATAGAAACTTATTGTTATTTTGAATTGTTGGGTCAGTTGATTATTTGTGCAGGTGTTTGTATTGTGGAATTTCTGGACAAAGGCTTCTTTAAGATAAGATATGCTTGATTGTTTTCTTGATTATGTGTTGTTTGTATGCACCAGAGGTGTATATATCTAGCTAGGTCAGCTCAGGGTTCAATGTGGCATTAGGTGCTAGTTACGCCTCCCAAGGTGGGGGTGAAAAAACTTGGTACCAGAACAACATTGTATCCTATGGAGTCTTCAAGCCATGTCTAGGAGAGTCTTATTTATAAATGTGTTGTGCACTATATTTTATAAGCAAGAAGCTATGAGGCATAATAGTATGGTGACCCTTTTTTGCTCAAATCATGCCACAGAGCTTAGTCTTATAGGGTTGAGTCCTTAAGCGTATTATAATGTATATCTACAGAAATGTTTGATAGACAACAGACTGCAAATGGCAATAACTAGACACAACAGTTGCAGAAAGTACTAGTAGAGTGCCAAAAGTGGAGATGACCCAGCCTGAGGCCGAAGATGAGACATCTTCTCGATCCCCTTAGCATTCTCCACTACTTCAGGAGCCTCAAAGGGCTATAGATCATCCAACACCATCTTTATCTCCTCCTATTCTTTCATATTAAGATATCAGGAATGCAGTTTACATGTTGGCTTAGATTATGTCTGCTCAGCGACAGCCAGTGGCACCAGAGGTTGCCAAGCTTTTTGAAGGACCCAGGAGTTCGAGGGCTCATGATTTTATTGCTTTGAATCCTCCACAGTTTATAGGGATAATTTTTAGAGAGGACACTCAGCATTTTCTGGAACAGCTTCACAGATATTTTAGAGTTATGCATTCTTTAGCTATTGAATCAGTTGAGTTAGCTTTGTTTTGACTATGAGATCTAGTTGTTCTGTGGTACAAAATTTGGAAAAGGTCTAGAGAGAGGGATGCACCTCCACCTACCTAGTCTAGTGATAACTCTCAAACTCACACTTCTCGACAAAGTATGAAGCGGTCATTGTCAATAAAAAACCTAACTAAGAGGCTGGGATCGAACCCACAGGAAATGGGGTAAGATATAGATTTATGCCAGAAATTGAACTTGTTGGTGAATTATCTCCAAATTGGGGGTTTAAAAGAAAACAATATTAAAACAAAGATTATAGTTGTGATTTAAATCAAGAGTTGCGAACAACTAGGGTAAGTGTTCCCCATGGGTTCATAACTACTCCGGATATACACACATGATCAATCCCAATACTTACTTGTAGAACTAATAACCAGGTTCATCCAAATAACTAGTTCATCCCTATTGGATTACTATACTAAATCACCAGGTCAGGTCTCATGAGCGATTTCAAACTAACCTCTATAAATTTGTTCCAAATTTAACTATCATGCGATCATAGCTCAAGTTAATACAATGATCATAGAGATCAAGGCTTTGTTGTAATTTTTTTTTTCTAATCTCTACTTCTCTAGGTTCAAGAAAGTAAAGAATTCGGGTAATTCATAACGTTGTATACTGTTAAGAAACATTTAAACATGAAGAGAATATAATACAACTTTTTGCATTGGTTTTGAATCACTTTGTGCAACCCTAGTGTGTTAATCCATTATGGCTCCCACAACCCCTAGTTGTGGAGGTTTTAACCTCTCATAGTTGTAAGATTATGATTTTTTTCATATACAAACACATAATTAAATACTTACAACAACAATTGAAAGAAAACACTATTGGTATATCAAAGAACAATCTCAAGAACAATGTAGGAAATCAAGAATTTGATCCCAAGAATTTCTCCTCAGAACTTGATAAAAAATCACAAGAATAATTTTTCACATGTCTACTAAATCAATTTTGTCCTCCTCTAACTAAAATAAAACGTAAAGGCTATTTATATAGACATTAGAAACCTTTTCCTAAGCTAACAGGGATTTTTCCATATCTGGTGCCGACTATGTCACCACTAGACCTATGACCCGTAGTAGGATTATACAGGTCGTACCTTCTTTTCATAAGTCCTTGGCTGCTGCAGATTTAGCTAAGTGTTGGCAAGCTTTCATCCTACGAGTCATACAATGCTTCCGTGGTTTGGCCCTGAGAACTCTGACATCTTTTTGGAATTCTTCACGAGTGTTGTGGTATGACTTGTACCTTCTTTCTACGACTCGTACTATCTGTAGTGTCTGGAGTTCTGCCAAGTACTGAAGAATCTTCTAAAGTTCACCATGGCTCCTGGTATGGTTGGTACATTAATGCCATGATTCGTGAGTCCATCCGTACCAAGAGTCTACCTTTGTGCAATTTCCTCTGAAAATTTCCACGACTCTAGTTATGGCTCGTACTGAGAGTCGTATGTTTCCTTCTTCTCACTTCAGCCTTATGACTTTCATCACGGTTCTCGGTATGACTCATATTGAGATTGGTACTTTGGCTGATTTTTTCATTTTAAGGCTTCTTTTGCACATTTTTGCTCCAAAACTTATTTTTCCTAAAATCAAAGTAAAAATGTCTCATATCCATATAAAAATACCTAAGTCCATGCTATTTTCTCAGTTTTAAGCATTGAAAGTGCTGTAAACTTATAGCACATTATCTAGTTTCTCCAAGGCTTTCATAGATCACTTTTTACCACGAGAGATTCGAGAAGCCAAGGTAGATCAGTTTTTACATCTCGAGCAGGAAAGGATGAGTGTTCGAGAGTATGCACCGAGATTTGTGTCCTTGGCTAGATATACACCAGCCTTTATCACTACAGTGCAAGCTAAGGTACACCAATTCATAGCAAGGCTTGATCTAGAGTATGTTGAGTCTTGCAATATAGTTGCTTTAGAAGAGGAAAAAGATATATTTTGAATTCAGGCCTTTGCCCATAATTTAAAAGAGTTCAGGTAGCGATAGCGTATGACCAGAAGGGTAGACAACAAGTAGCACAGAACAGCCAGAACAACTGATTTACATATAGAGTCTTAGGGTGGACCTAGAACTCGATTTCCAGGTAGGCCACCTAGGCCTTAACCCTAGAAGCAGTAGGAAAGTAGTTCTTATCATCATGGATATTCAGGTCTAAGCGATAGCTCACGGGCATTAGGAACAACAGAGAGGCTCAAATTAGATGAGGCCAGCCCCATTGCATTGTGTTACATGCGACAAGATGCATTTCGAGAGATGCATATATCTTTCTACAGCTTGATATTCATGTGAATAGGAGGGTCACATAATGAGGGACTACCCGGCTAGAGATCCAGGGTGATATGGGTCAGCAGACCAGATCATTAGCAGGGTCACACTTGCCAGCCCCTTCTACAGGGCGTGGGCCCCAAACTTTAGTAGGCTTAGATAGAAGTAGAAAGAGATCATTTAGTTCTGATAGTGGTCAGAATCGAACTTATGCACTAGCAGGACGATAAGACTCTGAGTCATTGCGAGATGTTGTGACAGGTACACTGAATGTTTATTCCCACTTGATATATGTTTTGATAGATCCAGACTCCACTCTTTCCTATGTTACTCCAGTGATAGCAGGGAAATTTTCTATAGTACCAAAAATTCTTCGGCGGCCATTTTGTGTTTGTACACTTATTGGTGAATCAGTTATTTCCAAGAGAGTTTATTGAGGTTGTACGATGGAAATTGTTGGCCACCAAGCTTCTGTAGACCTGACAGAGTTAGAGATAATTGATTTTGATGTAATTATGCTCATGAATTGGCTAGCATCGTATTATGCCATTGTTGAGTGTTGGACAAAGATTGCCAGATTCTATTTCCTTGGAGAAGCAGTTCGGGAATGGAATGGCACTGCAGTTGCGCCAAAAGGTAGGTTTATATCCTATCTCTGGGCGAGAAATTGATTGCAAAAGGTTGTATTTATTATATTTTTAGAGTCAGGATGTATAGGCAGAATCCTTGACTCTTCAGTCTATTCTAGTGGTCAGTTGTCATGCCCCGAGCTTACACCATGGACAGGACACAGTACTTGGAGTCACAAGTACCCCAAGTCAACCCTTGGTCTATCATACACTGGCATTCTGAGTAAACATGAAATATAGCGGAAGCTTCAAAGTAACTATAAAACATTTATGAAATAGAGCTAGATCTTAAAGTTTTAAAAAATCTGAACAAAAGTACAAGTTTGAAAAACCAAATTTGTGTATCTGAAAGCCACTACAACTGATGAATTGATGGGATAGGCCCCCATCTAACTCCAAATATAAATAAAATAAATAAAAACTGAGTAAAATAATATTTGTCCTTGAAAGATAAGGACTCACCAAATAAAATAGTTGAAGTCATCTGAGAGCGATCGGCTAGCGAGGTTGAGACTGAGATCCTGCAGCTATATCATAAAATGATACAGCATAAAAGTATGTGTCAATACTCTGAATATACTGAGTAAGTGAGAGAAAGCATAATACAATGGAATAAGTAAGTGTACTGAACAGACATGAAATGAACGCTGAAACTGCTGAAGCTGAAATAACTATAATAAACTGAGGTGGTCTAAATGACCCTGTCTGATGGTCAAAGACGTACTCTGATTTTGAGATACTGGTCTGTAAGACTATACTAAACCCATATCTGTATTGAGTAGTCTTAAACTGTTCTGAATTGAGCTAAGTTGAGACTGAGCTAAACTAGGCTAAATTGATACTGAGCTGAACTGAGCTAAACTGAGACTGAATTGACTAGTGGGAGAGTCTATAACCTACATACAACCATGTGAGCTAGACGTGGAGTCCGATGTATACACCTCATCGATAGGACCCAGTATACCTTGTCAGGGTATAAAGGCATGAACTGGGTGATCATAAGAGTCTGGGGCCATGAGGCCAATAAAACTACGGTGGCAACGTAGTTTTGGGTACTTGTATGCATTGGAACCTCGGTCCGCTCGGTGCTAAGTCCTACTCCCACTGGATAGTCCTATACAAAATACTAAGCTGGTAGCTCGAAACTAGGGCCCTAGACTAGTCTGGAATACCTATCTGAAAGCACCCTAAGAGTCTTATCGGACCGAATTCTAGAACTGATTTTAAGACTGGTCAGAGCTGCTTATCTAAAAACATCGTAACCGTCTAAGAACAAGTTGTAATCTGTAACTGAAGTCCTAAGGCTAGTCAGAGCTGCTTATCTTAAAGTGTCATGACCGCCCAGTGAACCACTAAAACTGAATTCTGAGTCTGATTCTGATAACTGGGAGTTACTACTGACACCTTGAGAATTTCTATAGTCAAACTAATCAGCTGACATTTTTGACTGACGCTGAGTATTCCAATATTTTAACTGAACTGCATTGACATCAATCTAGATAAATTTTCAACACCAACTAACAATATGGGAATCCTCAACACTGAAGGAATCAAGCAAATTTCACTATTTAATCACTATGGAAAGATTTTAGATTTTTCTACGTTCAAGGACTAGGGCTAAATTTCACTTCATGAGAACAAACATCATTTCACTCACAAGCTGGTGGAAAAAAATCTATAATTAACATAAAATAATGTTCCACATGAATTAAACGAAGTATAACTGACAATTTCTTCACATTCGAAAGTTTCAAGGCTAGAAATGATAAAGAAAAGTAGGGAGAAATTTTAGGGACACAAGGGAAGAACTATTCCCTTGTTGAATTTCCACATACCTGGATAAATTTCCCTCAAGAAAGGAGCTTGAATGGCTGAAATTGATGGTGAACCCTTGACCTCGCTTGGGAGCATTGAGAGAAGACTTACGCAATTTCTGAGAAAATCAGAGTGAGAATGAGATGGGAACCATTTAGCCCCTCTAAATTCCCTTGCAATATACCAAAACGACGTAGTTTAGAGTCTAGGATGTTAGGAAATTACTGAAATGCCCTTAGGAAATTTGCATGAAAAACCTGACTGTCAGGCCCCCATGAGGGACCTAACGAGTCGTGCCCAGTGACCACGACTCGTGGTCACAATCATGAGGTATATTTCCAAAATCCCATACTGGTCACCACAGGGGACACCACGACTCGTGGTGTTCCCAACGACTCATGGTGATCCACCCATCTCTAACACTGCCTAAAGTTTCCTGGAGTCACCAAGGACGACACCATGACTCGTGGTGTCCCAAATGAGTCGTGGTGAGGACCCTTCGTGTACACTGCCTGACTTCTCCAACTCCTAATCAAACCCTGACCACGGGTCACCCCACGACTCGTGGTCACACCTGTGGTCACCCCCTTTTCCAAATTTTTCAACCAAGTTCGAAGACCTCACCATGAGTCACTTAACGACTCGTGGTCACTCCCACGGGTCATAGAACGACTCATTCTGTGACCTGGTGTAGATTTTCTAATTTTCTCCATTTTAACTCCCGGGTCTAGTCTTTTAGTTTCTGGGGCATTATAATATCTCCCCCTTAGGAACATCCATCCTTGAATGTTGGAAAACACGCAGGAAAGCAGAGAATGACAATCTTTATACACAAATACTAATCATGAAAGCTGAAAACTAATGGAATGACTACCTCTGAACTGAATCACAAGTCTGAACTGAATTCACTAATCATACACATATTCATTTACATGAAAGAAACTGGAATACACGAACTGAAAGCAGTTTTGGGTAGGAAATTGATACCTTAAACTGAGACTGGGTCGGAAGGGAACAAATGGGGGTATCTAGCCATCATATCTGCTTCGGCCTCCCACATAGCTCCCTCAAACCGCTGATTCCTCCACAAGACTTTGATCGAAGCTACCTCCTTGTTCCTCAGCTTACGAACCTGACGATCAAAGATCTGGATTGGGACCTCTTTGTATGAGAGACTATCTTTCACTCCTACACTGTCCAATGGAACAATTGAAGGTGGATCACGGATGCACTTCTTCAATAGTGACACATGGAATACTGGGTCCACAGATGCCAACTCTTAAGGTAATTCCAGCTCATAAGCTACCTTGCCAATTTGCCTCAAAATTTTGTAGGGTCCCACATATCTCGGACTGAGCTTTCCTTTCGTCCAAAATCTCATTACCCCTTTCATGGATGAAATTTTCAAATAAACCCAGCCATCCACAACAAACTCCAATTCTCTTCTCCTCAGATTAGCATAAGATTTCTGACGGTTCTGAGCTATTTTCAATCTTTCTCGAATGAGCTGTACTTTCTACATAGCTTCATGAACCGAGTCTGGCCCGATTAAAGTAGCTTCACCAACCTCAAACCATCTGATAGGAGATCTACACCTCTTGCCATACAATGCCTCAAATGGGGCCATCTAAATACTGGAGTGATAGTTATTGTTGTAAGCAAACTCGATGAGGGGAAAGTGATCATCCCAACTGCCCTTGAAATCAATCACGCACGCTCTCAACATATCTTTTAGGGTATAACTAGCCTGTTCAGCTTGTCAATCCATCTATGGGTGAAAAGATATACTGAGCTTAACCTCAGTACCGAGTCCCTTCTGAAAAGACTTTCAGAAATGAGAGGTGAACTAGGTACCTTTATCTGAACTAGGCACCCAATGAAGTCTGACCAACTCCCGGATATAAAGCCTAGCATAGTCCTCAGCTGAATCTATGGTTTTAACTAGGAGGAAGTGTGTTGACTTAGTCGTCCGGTCTACTATTACCCAGATTGAATCATGCTGCTGACGAGTCCGAGGTAGACCCGTAATAAAATCCATATTCACTTCTTCCCACTTCCAGGTGGGTATGTTGATATCCTGAGTCATACCTCCCAGTCTCTGGTGCTCTAATTTGACTTGATGGCAGTTTGGGCACTTAACTACAAATTCAGTGATGTCTCTCTTTATGTCGTTCCACAAGTAAATATCCGGCAAATCCCGGTACATCTTAGTAGCACCAGGGTGGATGGAATACCTCAAGCTGTGTGCTTCATCCAGTATCTGCTATCTCAAATTATCCACATCTGGTATGCACAATCTACCCTAATAACAGAGTACACCATCTCCCCCTTGGAGAAAGTCTCAACTTCACTTCTGAAAACTGCTTCCTTAAGTAATATGGGATCCTCATCCTGTCTGGACTTAACTTCAACAACCAAAAAGGAATCCAACCCACTTCGCATTACCACTCCACCCTTAGCTGAATCAACCAACTTCACCCCTAACCGAGCTAGTCTGTGAATATCCTTCGCCAGTTCCTTTCTTCTCTCTTCCACATGGGCCACTCTCCCCATTGATACCCTGCTCAGGGAATCAGCCACTACATTGGCTTTGCCCAGGTGATATAGCACGCTCATGTCATAAACCTTCAGGAGCTCTAACCACCTTCTATGACGAAGATTTAGATCTTTCTGACTAAATATATACTGAAGGCTCTTGTGATCGGTGAAAACATCCACATGAGCCCCATAAAGGTAATGTCTCCATATTTTCAATGCAAACACCACTGCAGCCAACTCTAGGTCATGAGTCGGGTAATTCTTTTCATGAATCTTGAGTTGTCAAGATGCATAAGCTATCACTTTACCCACTGCATCAAAACGCAACCGAGCCCAACTCTGGAAGAGTCACAATAAACAACTAATCCCTCTGTCCCTTCCGGCAGGGTCAACACTGGAGCGATGGTGAGTCGAGTTTTTAACTCCTGGAAACTCTTCTCACTCGCATCTGACCACTGAAATTTCACCTTCTTCTAAGTCAGCCTAGTCAGAGGGGATGTTATAGAGGAAAAACCTTCCACAAAATGTTGGCAATAACCAGCTAGACCCAAGAAACTTCTGATTTTGGTTGGGGAAATATGTCTTGGACAGTATTTCACCACTGCTATCTTTTGAGGATCTACCTGAATACCCTCACCCGAGACCACGTGATAGAGGAAAGTCATAGACTTCTACCAGAATTCGCATTTTCTGAACTTGGCGAACAACTGGCGGTCTCTGAGTGTATGAAGCACTATTCTCAGGGGATTAGCATGCTCTTCCTCATTTCTAGAGTATACCAGAATGTCGTCGATAAATACAATAACGAACATATCTAGATACCACTTGAAGACTCTGTTCATCAGGTCCATGAAAGTTGCAGGGACATTAGTTAGTCCGAAGGACATAACCACGAACTCGTAGTGACCATACCTAGTTTTTAAAGTTGTTTTCGGTATGTCAAATTCTCTAACTCTTAGATGATGATACCTCGACCTGAGATCTATTTTGGAAAAACAACTGGCTTCCTAAAGCTGATCGAACAAGTCATCAATCCTGGGCAGGGGATACCTGTTCTAGACTATGACCTTGTTCAACTAACGATAATCAATACACATCTTGAGAGTACAGTCTTTCTTTCGCACGAATAGTACTGGAGCACCCCAGGGACAGATGTTGGGTCTGATAAAACCTTTATCAAGAAGGTCCTTTAGCTGCTCCTTCAACTCCTTAAGCTCAGCTGGAGTCATTCTCTAAGGAGGGATGGAGATGGGCTGAGTATCTTGAAGAAGGTTTATACCGAAGTCTATTTCCCATTCAGGAGGGACTTCGAGAAGATCTTCAAGAAACACATTAGGAAACTCGCTGACAACTGGGACTGACTGGATAGTTGGGGTCTCAGAGTTGGAATATTTAACCCAAACTAGATGATAGATACATCCCTTGGAAATAAGCTTTGGGGCCTTAAGGTGGGAAATAAACCAACCCCTAGGCGTTATGCTACTGCCCGTCCACTCTAATACCGGCTCATTTGGAAACTGAAATTTGACAACTCTAGTTCTGCAATCGAGTGAGGCATAACCAGAGTGTAACTAATCCATGCCAAGGATGAGGTCAAAATCAACCATGTCTAGCTCTACAAGGTCAGTTGGAATGACTTTATTGAGGACTAAGACTCGGCAGTTACTATACACCCGACTGGCTCTAACTAACTTTCCAACTGGGGTGGAGACTGAAAATGGTTCTGGGAGGATCTCCAGACTGATATCGATCCGAACAACTATGTATGGAGTCATGAACGGTAATGTGGCTCTAGGATCCAGTAGGGCACATACATCTAGGTGGAAAAGACATAATATACCCATGACCATATCAGGTGAACTCTCCTGATCTTGACGAGATGATAATGCATAAAAACGGTTTTGGGTTGATCGCCATCCTTACCTAAAGTATTGGCATGTTGAGATGGTCAGCCTGCTGGAGCTGCTGAGGTACTGGATTGTGACCTTCCCCGTACTGCAGATAGACACTCTCTAAGCCGATGACCAAGCTATCCACAACCAAAACAACCCTCTCAACCTTGAAGACACTCTCCTAGGTGGTTCTTGCCACACTTAGGGCAAGTTGGATACATGTTGATGGCACTATAGCTCTAGGATTGAGAGTCAGATGCTCCACCCCTCTGATCCTGGCAGGACTGAAAGGTAGGGGCGTTGGCTGAGCTGGGTGTTGGTGCCCTCTATTGTTGCTACTACTTCTGTGGGCGGCTACTACCGCCAGACCTCTGGTGGCCATAATCTAGACAGTTTTTTTGCCTCAATCTATTGAGCATGAATAAAGAGACTGTAGAGGTCAATATCCTTAATCAGCATCGCTGTCCTGCACTCTTTAAGGACTAGGTTCGACACCCTGTTAACAAACTTCAGCATGCGAGCCCTTGGCTCGGCCACCATCTCTGGAGCATATTTAGACAGCCTGGTAAACTCTAGAGCATATTCTTCTACGGTCCTGTTTCCCTGTCTCAAATTCGTGAACTCCGCTACTTTTGCCTCCTTGAGCTCCCGAGGGAAGAATCTTTCTAGGAAGGCTGTTGTGAACTTCTCCCATTCCACTGGTCCTTCTCCCGCTGGTCTCCCATCGTTCCATTGCTCGTACCAAATCTAGGCTACCCCTTTTAACTGGTAGAAAGCCAAGTCGGCGCTCTCCGAGGAGTTAACACCCATAATTGGGGTGATCTTTCTAATCTCGTCCACAAACTCCTGTGGGTCCTCTCCCACCTTAGATCCTTGAAAATTTGGAGGGTTCATCCAAGCGAAGTCCTGCACTCGGGCAGCTGCTACAGACCCATTATTGTTGATTGGAACAACCTGCTGGTTCACCTGATTGGTAACCGTCTGAGCGAGCAACTGGATAGCCTCCCTGAATTTTGTGGAGGACACTGAATCATCCTGAGGAGATGATGGACTGGTGGGGCAGGTCGGTGAGCGTTACCAACCCTTCTTCTATTACCACATCGCGGAGGCATAATTTACTGAAACAAAAAAAGAGCACGAGTTAGGAGAACGATTCTGGAATAGAATTTTCAATGCATGATAAAGAGTATGAATAAAAGGGAGTTTTCCTAATAACATCTCGTAGCCTCCCCGTCATAAATGTGGCGAGCTTCACACCCATGAAAAGGACTCTACTCGATGTGACATTTAGACATCCTAGGATACTCTAAACTTGGTACTCTAATACCAAGTTTGTCCTGCCCGGAGCTTACACCCTGGACGGGACACGGTACTTGGAGTCACAAGTACCCCAAGTCAACACCTAGTCTATCATACACTGGCATTCTGAGTAAACATGAAATATAGCGGAAGCTTTAAACTATAAAATATTTATGAAATAGAGTTGGATCTTAAAGTTTAAAAAAACATATGAGCAAAACTATAAGTCTGAAAAATCAAATATGTGTGTATAAAAGCCACTACAACTGATGAGTTGCTGGGACAAGCCCCCAACTAACTCCAAATATAAATAGAAGAAAGATAAACTGAGTAAAATAATCTTCATCCTTGAAAGATGAGGACTCACCAAATAGGACAGCTAAAGTCTTCTGAGAGCGACCGGCTAGTGAGGCTGAGACTGAGATCCTGTAGCATATCATAAAATGATACAGCATAAAAGTATGCGTCAGTACTTTGAATGTACTGAGTAAGTGAGAGAAATCATAATACAATGGAATAAGTAATTTTACTGAACATACATGAAATGACCGCTGAAGTTGCTGAAGCTGAAATAACTGTAGTAAATTGAGGTGGTTTAAATGACCCTGTCTGATGGTCAAAAAGTACTCTTACTCTGAGATACTGGTCTGCAAGACTATACTGAACCCATAGCTGTACTCAATAGTTTGAAACTGTTCTGAACTGCGTTAAGCTAAGACTGAGCTAAACTGGGCTAAACTGATACTGAGTTGAACTGAGTTAAACTGAGAATGAACTGACTAGTGGGAGAGTCTATAACCGATATATAACGATGTGAGCTGCATGTGGATAAAGATGTATACACCCCATCGGTAGGACCCATTATACCTTATCAGGGTATAAAGGCATGAACTGTGTGATCATAAGTGTCTGGGGCCATGAGGCCAATAAAACTGTAACCTATAGTGGCAACGTAGTTCTGGGAACCTGGGTGCGCTGGAACCCCGGTCCGCTCGGTTCTAAGTCCTACTCCCATTGGATAGTCCTAGACAAAATACTAAGTTGATAGCTTGAAACTGGGGACCAAGACTAGTCAGGAATACCTATCTGAAAGCACCCTGAGAGTCTTATCGGACCGAATTCTAAAACTGGTTTTAAGACTGGTCAGAGCTACTTATCCAAAAGCATCACAACCGTCTAATAACAAGTTGTAATCTGTAACTAAAGTCCTAAGGCTAGCCATAGTTGCTTATCTTAAAGTGTCATGACCACCTAGTGAACCACTAAAACTGAGTTCTGAGTCTGATTCTGATAATTGGGAGGTACTACTGACACCTCGAGAATTTCTATAGTCAAACTAATCAGTTAACATTTTTGACTGATGCTGAGTATTCCAATATTTTAACTGAACTGTATTGACATCAATCTAGCTAAATTTTCAGCACTAACTAACAATATGGGAATCCTCAACACTAAAGTAATCAAGCAAATTTCACTGTTTAATCACTATGGCAAGATTTTAAATTTTTCTACGTTCAAGGACTAGGGATAAATTTCACTTCACAAGAACAAACATCATTTCAATCACAAGCTAGTGGAAAACATCTATAATTAACATAAAATAATGTTCCACATGAATTAAACGAAGTATGACTGATAATTTCTTCACATTCGATAGTTTCAAAGCTAGAATTGATAAAGAAAAGTAGGGAGAAATTATAGGGACACAAGGAAAAACTATTTCCTTGTTGAATTCCCACATATCTGGCTAAAATTTCCCTGAAGAAAGGAGCTTGAATGGCTGAAATTGATGACGAACCCTAGACTTCGCTTGAGAGCTTTGAGAGAAGACTTATGCAATTTCTGAGAAAATCTGAGTGAGAATAAGAGGGGAACCATTTATCCCCTCTAAATTCCCTTACAATATACCAAAACGACGTAGTTTAGAGTCTAGGAGGTTAGAAAATTACTGAAACACCCTTAGAAAATTTGCAAGAAAAATTGACTGTCATGCCCCCATGAGGGACCTAACGGGTCGTGCCTAGTGACCATAACCCGTGGTCACAATCGTGAGGTATACTGCCAAAATCCCGTACTAGTCACCACGGGGGACACCATGACTCATGGTGTTCCCAAAGACTCGTGGTGTCCCACCCATCGCCAACACTGCCTAAAGTTTCCTGGAGTCACCACGGGCGACACCACAACTCATGGTGTCCCAAACGAGTCGTGGTGAGGATCCGTCGTGTACACTACTTGACTTTTCCAACTCCCAATCAAACCCTGACCACGGGTCTCCCTACGAATCATGGTGTTGACCACGACTCGTGATCACACCCGTGGTCACCCCTTTTTCCAAATTTTTCAGCCAAGTTTGAAGACCTCACCACGAGTAACTTAATGACTCGTGGTCACCCCCACGAGTCACAGAACGACTCATTCAATGACCTGGTGCAAATTTTCCAATTTTCTCTATTTTAACTCCCGAGTCTAGTCTTCGATATTCTGGGGCATTACATTAGTGAATTCCTAGATGTATTTCCAAATGAGCTTTCTAGTATTCTCCCAGAGCGGAAAATAGATTTTTCTATTGATATGCTACTAGGTACATAACCCATATCTATTCCTCCTTATAGAATGACTCCTGTTGAGCTAAAAGAGTTGAATAATCAATTGAAAGACTTGATGGATAAAGGATTTATCAAGTTTACCTCTTCGCATTGGGGTGCCTCAGTCTTGTTTGTGAGAAAGAAAGATGACTTACTATGAATGTGTGTAGATTAATGACAGCTGAATAAAGTAAACATTAAGAACAAATATCCCCTTCTGAGGATAGATGACTTATTTGATGAACTGCAAGATGCTAGATATTTCTCGAAGGTTGATTTGAGAACAGGGTACCATTATGTACGAGTTCAGGAGAAAGATATTCTGAAGACAACTTTTAGAACTAGATATGGCCACTTTGAGTTCTTGGTTATGTATTTTGGATTAATGAACGCCCCAGCAGTGTTTATGGACCTTATGAATAGCATATTCAGGCCATTCTTAGATCTGTTCATGATAGTATTTATTGATTATATCCTTGTATATTCATGTTTAGAGGCTGAGCATAGAGATCACCAACAAACAGTACTCTAGGAACTTAGATATCATAATTTATTTGCAAAGTTCTCTAATTATGAGTTTTGGTTGAATTTTGTGGCTTTCATGGGCCACATTTTGTCAATCGCAGGCATCCAGGTTGACTCACAGAAAATAAATGTCGTGAAGACTTGGCCTAGACCTATAACTCCAACAGAATTTCACAACTTTCCAGGGTTAGCTGGGTATTATAGAAGATTTGTGGAAGGATTCTCTACCCTATCGGCACCATTGACGAGACTAACTCAAAAGGTAGCTAAGTTTTAGTGGACCAAGACTTGTGAACAGAGTTTTCAGATTTTGAAAGGCCAACTGACATCTAACCAGTATTAGTCTTTCCAGAAGGCTCAAAGGGCTATGTTGTATATTGTGACATTTCATGCATAGGGTTAGGGTGTGTTCTGATACAGCACGGTACAGTAGCTATGCTTCGAGACAGTTGAGTAAGCACGAGAAGAATTACTTGACCCATAATTTAGAATTAGTTGTAGTTATGCATGCGTTAAAGATTTGGAGACATTATTTGTATGGTATTCATGTAGACATCTTCACAGGTCACAAGAGTCTCCAGTATATCTTTAAATAGAAAGAGTTGAACTTGTGACATTATCATTGGCTTGAGTTGTTGAATGATAAGTCTAATATTGTAACTGGTTCCCTTAGTCATAGAACCATGGGCAGCTTGTTAATCTAAGGCCAAAAATGAGAGAATTGGCTCGAGAGTCACACCAGTTGTCTAGTTTAGGAGTTCGATTGATAGACTCAGATGATAGAAGGGTTGTGATTCAAAACCCTACAATGTCATCTCTAGTTGTGCAGGTGAAAGAAAACCAAATGAGGATCTTAGCTTAGTACAGCTCAGAGGCAAGGCTCAACAGGAAGGGCCATTGGCTTTTGAGATAGCAAGAGATGAAGTCTTGAGATTCAAAGGCAAACTCTATGTTCTAGATGTTGCAGGGCTTTGAAAATAGATCATGGCAAAGGTACATTATTCCCCCTATTCTCTTCATCCATGTTCGACAAAGATGTACCATGATATAAAAATCTATTGGTGTCATGGGATGAAGAAAGATACTGTGGAGTTTGTAACACAGTGTCCCAATTGCCAATAGGTGAAAGCTGAACATCAGAAGCTAGGTAGACTAACCAGGAGAAAGTCATGCATATATGAAAGTGGGAAGCAATCAATATGGATTTTGTCGTAGGTTTACCCCGTACCAAGCGTAAGTTTGACTCTATCTGGTTCATTATTGGAAGGCTGACAAAATCATCCCACTTCTTGCCACTTAGGACTATATTCATAGCTGAAGATTATGTGGAGTTGTATATCAAAGAGATAGTCAGATTGCATGATGTCCTAGTGTATATTATTTCTGACAGAGGGGCATAATTTATAGCCAATTTCTGGAAGTCATTCTAGAAGGGTTTATGGACACAAGTTAATTTGAGTATAGTTTTTCATCCCCAAGCAGATAGCTAGGTTGAGCGTGTGATTTATACATTCGAGGATATGTTACGGGTGTGCATGCTAGACTTTGAAGTAAGTTGAGATGGTGACCTTCCTCTTATTGAGTTTACATATAATAACAGTTACCATTCTAGCATTAAAATGGCGTCTTACGAGGCTCTGTATGGGTCCAAATACATATCCCCCATTGGATGGTTTGAGGTAGGTGAGTCAGGTTGATTGGACCTGACTTGATACACCACGTTGGAGATAAAGTTATGCTCGTTAGAGAGCGATTGTTGATAGCCCAAATTCATCAAAAGTCTTACTCTGATATACGACATAGAAATTTGGAGTTCTATGTTGACAACTAGGTATTCCTGAAAGTATTGCCTATGAAGGGCATTATGATATTGAAAAGGAAGGGAAAGCTTAGCCCAAGATTCATTGGACCATATTGGATCCTCCAGAAGATAGGCCGATTAGCTTATGAGCTAGAGTTTCCTTCGAGGTTAGAATCTGATTATCCAATTTTTCATGTATCAATACTATGAAAGTGCATAGGAGGCCCTTCTCAAGTTGTCCCAATTAAGATATTCATATCATAGAGAAGTTTTCCTATGAGGAAACTCCAATGACTATATTAGATTAATAGGTTCGAAGATTATGGAGGAAGGATGTGGCTTCCATTAAAGTCCTGTGGAAAAATAAGAATATGGAAGATGTAACTTAGGAAGCTGAGGATGAAATGATATCCAGATATCCTCACTTGTTTCATACCCCACGATGATAGAATATCAGTTCAAATTACTATAGTTGAAGTGAGATACCTATTCGGTCTTTGTATTGTTATTGTATTTTGCTCATATTATTGTTGTGGAGAAATACTATTTAGCTATTTGTGTAATCCTGTGAGATACCTAATTTGGATATTTCTACATTTTAGGTTTTAAGATAGTCTATATTACAGAGGAGATTCTTCTTAAATTTTCTAGCTACTCCTACAAACTTGAATTTTTGAGTCTAAGTTACATTCAAAAATGAATGTTCCTAAGAGGGGAAGGATGTAACATCCCATATAATTTAAGTAATAAACTCGTACTTTCGAGATATGGCCAAGAGTTCTTAATACCATAAGAAGGATATTTATGAGGTATTCAATCACTCAATTATCATACATTAATATTTAAAGTCGAGCAAATTGTAAAACATGAATCGGCAAAAGTTATTGCAAATTACTTTCAGAAATTCTCTAAAATTTGGGTCATATGTCTTGGAGCTTTTCTTCCAATCTATAAAGAGTTAGGAACCCTACTACATATCAAATTAAAGGTATATGAGTCTAGTTTTCAATGCACTAAGTTTTTCATTGATACAATTTCAAAATAGAGATATATTCATGTTTTTATGAGACTACACAAGCAGACACATGGAGGTGGTTCCCACATTAGTGGAAAATATATAGATATATCTTGGGACATATTTTTTCATTCTAAATAGTTCCCAAAAGACCATGTCGTCTTTCTCCCTTCTCTAGGGTTCCAAGGTTCATTATAGGTGATTTCACTATCCAAACTCTCTCAAAATCAAGACATAGGTTGGGGGTATCATGGAGAATGACACGCATTTGTTTTGTCGATTTTGACTTCGATTCCAAGTTCTTCAAAGGGGAAAATTGTTGATGAGGCTGTTTATGATTTTTTTTCTCTCATATATTGTAAGGTAAGGGTTCCTAATTATCCCTCCATGCTATATATCAAAATGGTTACCGACGTCGAAAATTCTTTCTGTTTGTTGCGCTGCGGATATTTAAGGAAGCTGTGAATTGTAGAATGTTGTGTTTATTGTGCTGTAGTAGCATATTGAATTATTAATTAGGAATAGTTGAACTATCAGATCTCTTACTAGGTGTGTTAAGGCTAAACCTCTTACAGCAAGAATTCTTTATTATATAGTTGATATGACTTGTTATTATTATTGTAATATTCGTAGCCATGTTAATTATTTTTGGGTTGGCTGCTAGAATTATACATATAGTCATGAGTAAGCCTCCCTTTCAGGATTAGCCTCATTTAGCTGTTACCTCATGTTAAAAACTACATAAAAATTTTCTCATCTAAATTACCATTGCTTAGTTGGCTATTAATAGTTTGTCGCTTTGCTGATGTCTTAAGAGCCTTGTGATTAGATTCTTAGAATTTCATGTTGATATTGGAGGCATAACAATTAGTTTGGTGTAGAAACTATGTGATTGTAACATTTATAAACTACATAGCTTGCCCACGGGTCTTTGGGGTGTTGTGACGTCTATAGAGCTAAAGAATTAGAGTTCTAGTTTTACCTTCGAGTAAATAGCAGCATGGCTCCCNAAACTGATTACTAGAGGAGTGACTGACTCCGGGCTGAGGTATAGAGCTAAAGAATTAGAGTTCTAGTTTTACCTTCGAGTAAATAGCAGCATGGCTCCCTATTGAATTGTGGTGGTGAGTTGCTAGGTGTTCCACCTATTTTTTAGCAATCTTATACTTTGATATGACATACAGATTGTTTTGCAAGTCGCTTAGAAAGCCACCTTACTTGCTGATAAATTAGAAGATTATTCTATGCCTACATTGGCTATAACATCAGTTGTTAGTATTTGGGCCTAATTTTTCGAGCCATATACATATAGATGTCCATTTGAAGATTTCCTAGAAAGTCTATTGGAAAGCATACCTTTCTATGAAGTTATACTTTCCTTATAAGAGCTATAAAATGTCTAAAAAACCATATTGAAGCCTGTAGAGCCATATTGAAGTCTACTCTATATAGACTTCCTTTATGCCTAAGTATGCATTACTGTAATACCTCAAAAGTTTCTAAGATTAGACTCGGATTAGAAATGTGATTAGCAGAAAAAGTTGGAGAAATATCTCAGGACAACTCATACCACGAGTTGTGGGAAGGACTAATGAGTCATAGGATGAGCCATTATTTGATGAATGAGTTGCCTTGGTTAGATTGAACGGGAAACCATGGGTCGTGATGGAAATCATCAGAATCTTGAGGAGTTGGACTGGTAATCCACGAGAGAAAACCATGAGTTGTAGCTTTGTAGTACGACCCGTGGTCAATAGTCGTAGCAGGTTTCTAGCATACCAGGTTTGGAAGGAATGTGTAATGGTATGACTCATTGTGGGAACAATAAGTCATGGCTTGCACTCGTGGGAAGGGGTAGAGAAATTTGGAAGCAATGGCCACAGATGGATCCAACGACTCGTCGTTAGAAGGCACGAGTCATTGTTTGATCTGTGGGAAACTTCAAAAGTTAGGGCAAAATAGTAGCAATAACAAGAGCCAACCACGAGTCGTGGTATTGAGGTACGACGGTGTGAGTCGTTACTTCTGGTAGTGAGTAATTTTCTGCGAAATTAGTAAGTGTGTTTTCGTAATTCATAAGCTCTTAAATCCTAAAATACGTTGTTTTAAGCCCTGAAAGAAATGTATTAAGGGATCTTAACCTATTTTCATTCATTCAACTCCTATGTATGCAAGGTTAGGATTTCTCCTCTGAAGATCAAGCTTAAATCCTTCAATTTCTTCTCCAAATCTCTTGGGCTTTCAAACACAAGTGTAGATTCACCTCACTCAGGTATGTAGGGCTATGAATGAGAGTTCCTTTCACTCTCATACTCAAAATTCTCCTCAACTCTATGAATTCAAGTTCTAGATCAAGTTCATGATCTTATGGGGTTTTAACCCAAATTTATAACATTCTCTATTATTTACTTATGGGTTAATCCCCTCTATGTTTCAAAGTATCTTTGAAGATTCATGAGTAGATTTTATACCTATTTTGATTACAAATTCATGACCTCAAGTTTTAGAAGATCTTGTCCTATTAAGCAAGTTTTTTGAAAAGTCTAGTTTATGATTTATAATTTCAAGTATAATGAGATATCTAGCATGAATGAATGATTACAAATTACCCATGTATGAATCCATGATTTTTCTCATGAAGTTTATTTCAAGTATGTATGATTTTAAGATTTGGGCAAGCCCACACAAATTAAGTATGTTTCATGATTTAGCCAATGCTAACAAGATCAGTTGATAAAATATTTTGGATTCAAGACTCCGCAAATGTTCATATTCAAGCTATGTTTTTAGAATATGATTATATGAGTATTATACATGTTTTGGGACTAGTGTCTATCACCAAGTATGTTAGGGGTTCAAAGGTCCTCCGGTCTCATAAACTACGCGCCAACGTAGATATACATTTTTAGGACATCTCAATAGAGTGTTTCCCCGCCCAAGGACACACCGTGATATCACATCTTACTTATCCTTCACCCTGGAAAGGCTTATGATGGCCCTCCTCCGTGTGGGAAAGACATGGGATCATCGTGTTCTCATACATGGTGGTTGTCGGTTAAGATGAGTCTCCCATTGTTTCTCATGATTTCAGTTATGCATGTTTATGACTTATCATATTATGTTCTATAGCAAGTGTGGCCTAATGATCAATTTATAAGCTTTTACTTATGATTTCAGCTATGGCAAGCCATATGATTCTATTTTCATATTCGGGTCATTCTATTCAGATATGAAATTCAGCTTATGACTATACATGTTTTCCGATGTCAGCATACAGTCCTTTCTCTCATGATCTTATGATTTATATTTATATGCATGATTTCAGTTTATACTTACTCAGCATATTTTACTTCTTGCATACTTAGTACATTCCAAGTACTGACCGCATACTCTATGTTGTATCATTTTATGATACAGGTTTAGACTATCAGAATCAGTTCCGCCGCTAGCTAGTTTTCCCACAGCTTAGTTCAGTTTCTCTCATTGGTGAGTCCTCATCATTCGAGGACCTTCAGTTTGATGTTGAGTTATGTTATTTTAGTTATTAGACTTTAGTGAGCTAGTTGGGGATGTTGTCCCATCAGCTCTTCAGATATGTTAAAGGCTTACCAGACAATATATAGAATTTCAGCTTTGTCAGTGTTGACTCTGTATGGTTGATATGTATTCAGACTTCTTCTTGTTCATGTTTTACTTATCATCTTTCGCTTGATGAATTTGTTTAGTTATCGTGTTCATTCCATGGGTCAACTTGGAGCTATTCGTGGTTCTAGGTTTCGCGTCCTGGTACAGACCTATATTTGGGTCGTGACAAACTTGGTATCAGAGCAAAGGTTTAGAGTGTCCTAGGGTGTCTGAAAGTCGCATCGAGTAGAGTCTTTTCTATGGGTGTGAAGCGCTCCACACTTATGGGGAAGAGGCTACAAGATGCTTTAGGAAATTTTCCTTCTTTCATGATCTATGTCATACAATGAAGTATCTCTCTATCCTTCTACCTAGTGCTATACGTGTTTGCAGAATCATGCCTCCATGCGGAGTAAATGGTAGAAGGAATGAAAATGGAAATGGCTATGAACATGGCAATAGAGATGGGTACCAGAAAGCCCCGCCAACACCAGTTGGTCCTTTGCCCGAGCAAGTCTCTCATGCCGATTTTAGTGTAGATTTTCAGATGTTGGCGCAAGATTTGACCGCTCCAGTCAACCATCAAGTGGTGGCCCGTGTTCCTCAAAATGGGAATGCGGTAGCATCTCGGGTTCGAAACTTTCTCAGGATAAATCCACCTAAGCTCCTTGGGTCAAGAGTGGATGAGGACCCGCATGAGTTTCTTGAAGATATACAGAAAATCACCTATATTATGAGGGTGATGGGAGAAGATAGCACAGATTTAGCCTCCTACCAGCTAAAAGGGGTTGCTTACATTTGGTAACATAAGTAGAAGGACGGTACAACAGTGGGTGTCATTCCAGTGAGTTGGAAGGAGTTTATGATGGCATTCTTGGATAGATTCTTCCCTAGGGAGTTGAGGGAGGCAAAAGAGGCGGAATTCATCAACTTAAGGCAGAACCATATGACTTTCCAAGAGTACACATTGGAGTTCACCTGGCTGTCCAAGTATGCACCGGAGATGGTTGCAAATCAGAGAGCTCGTAAAACAGATTTGTGTATGGAGTGTCAGATTTGTTGTTCAAGGAGTGTAGGACCGCAATGCTGAACACTGATCTAGATTTCTATCGATTGGTTATATACACTAGCAGATAAAGGCAGATCATATGAAGGAAAGGGGGAGAGAGGCTAAGAGGGTCAGGACAGGCAGCTTTGGTTTCTCCCAGCAGAGCTCCAGTGGCGGACATCATCAACAGTCCCACCAGATACCATCAGCCCCAATGCCGTCATTAGCTAGTGTGCCATCTATATCTAGGAATGATCAGAAGGGAATGAAATCAGGCTCCAGAAGTCAAGGGAGCAATTCAGGAGAGCCCAGCGTGCCAGTTTGCGGCAAGTGTGGCAGGAAGCACCTCGGAGAGTGCCTAGTGGGGTCAGGTGTGTGTTTTGAGTATGGGAAGCCTGGACATCTGCTCAGAGACTACCTTAATCCAGACAGGGCCATAGTAAATCCATGACCTAGCCACTAGTTTAACAGCTCCACCCGCACACTCAGCTCAGCAGGGTGCATCCACTAGCGCAGGTGGTGGTCAGCGTTAGAAGATATTTTATGCCTTCTCATCTTGTCAGCAGCAACAGGTCTCTTCTGATGTGGTCACTGGTATGTTACTAGAATTTAATCTTGATGTATATGCATTGTTAGATTCAGGGGCTACTTTATCTTTTCTGACTCCTTATGTTGCTATAATTCTACCAGAACCCTTCTCAGTCTCTACTCTGTTTAGTGACTCAGTTATAGCTCGACGGGTATATAGAAATTTCCCTTCACAATCCTTCAGAAAGTCACCTAGGCCAATTTTTAGAGTTATACATGACTGATTTCGACATTATCTTTGGTATGTATTGGTTGCATGCATGTTATTCCTCAGTGAATTATAGAACCAGTACGATAGAGTTCCGATTTTTGGGTGAGCCAGTCCTAGAATGAAAAGGTAGTTCAGCTACACCTGTAGGGCACTTTGTTTCCTACCTTAAGGCCAGAAAGATGATTTTCAAGGGTTGCGTGTACCATCTAGTTGGGGTAAAGATACTACATCCGAGACCCCGACTCTTTAGTCTGTCCCTGTTGTATGTGAGCATCTAGAGGTTTTCCCAGATGATCTATCAGGAGTCCCTCCCGAGCGGGAGATTGACTTTGGTATTAACCTTTTTCCCGATATGCAATCTATATCTATTCCTCCTTAAAGAATGGCTCCAACTGAGCTAAAGGAGTTGAGAGACCAGTTGAAGGATCTCCTGGATAAGGGCTTCATCAAACCTAGCAAATCCCCATGGGGTGCACCAGTTCTCTTTGTTTAAAAGAAGGATGGATCTCTTCGTATGTGTACTGACTATTGGAAGTTGAGTAAGGTCAAAATTAAAAACAAGTATCCCCTCCCCAGAATTGATAACTTGTTTGACCAACTTCAAGATGCTAAAGTGCTTCTCAAAGATAGACCTCAGATCCGGTTATCATCAGCTCAAAGTTAGGGAGAGTGACATTTCGAAGACAGCCTTCTGGACTCGGTATGACAACTATGAGTTTGTAGTTATTTCTTTTGGACTAATGAATACTCCTATAGATTTTATGGACCTAATGAACAGGGTGTTCAAGCCATATTTGGACATGCTCGTGATCATTTTCATTGATGATATCCTCATATACTCACGGAGTGAGGAGGAGCATGCCACTTATTTAAGGACCGTACTACAGACTCTTAAGGATCGCCAACTATTTTCTAAATTTAGCAATGTGAGTTTTGGTTGGAATCAATAGCATTTTTGGGTCATATGGTATTAAGGGAAGGTTTGCAGGTGGACTCTCAAAAGATAGAGGAGGTAAAGAATTGGCCTAGACCAGTTAAAACTTTGGAGATTAGGAGCTTCTTGGGTTTAGCTGGCTATTACAGGAAGTTTGTTGAAGGGCAGCACCATTGACTAAGTTGATCCAGAAAAAAGTTAAATTTTAGTGATCGGATGCCTATGAGAAGAGTTTTCAGGAGTTAAAGACTCAACTCATCTTAGCCCCAGTATTGACTCTACCCAAGGGCACAGATGGATTTGTTGTGTATTGTGATGCCTCTAGGATTGGTCTTGGTTGTGTGTTGATGCAACATGATAAGGTCATTGCGTATTCCTCTAGAAAGCTTAAGATTGATGAGAATAATTACCCAAAGCATGACCTAGAGTTGGCAGTAGTGGTGTTCACATTGAATATTTGGAGACACTACTTGTATGGAATGCATGTGGATGTGTTCACAGATCACAAGAGCCTATAGTACGTATTTACTCAAAAGGACCTGAATTTGCGATAAAGGAGGTAGCTAGAGCTTCTCAAGGACTATGACATGAGTTTCCTTTATCGTCTGAGCAAGGCCAATATGGTGGTGGATGCCCTTAGTAGGCTGTCTATGGAGAGGTGTCTCATATTGAGGATGGGAGGAAGGAGTTGGCAAAGATGTCCATAGGCTTGCTCGTTAAGGGTTCACCTTATTGACTCAGCAGATGGTGGGGTCATTGTTCAGAATTGTTTAAAATCTTCTTTGGTGACTAAGTCAAGGCTAGGCAAGATGAGGATCCTATCTTGGTGAAATTGAAAGAATCGGTTGAAATCAGAAGGTGGAGGCATTCTCCCAAGGGAGAGATGGTGTGCTTCGATATTAGGATCATTTATGTGTATCGGGTGTTGACGATGTGAGAGAATGGATGTTGCATGAGGCTCATGGTTCTCGATATTCCATACATCCAGGCTAAAAATCCCATATCTGGTTGTTANGGGTGTTGACGATGTGAGAGAATGGATGTTGCATGAGGCTCATGGTTCTCGATATTCCATACATCCAGGTGCCACCAAGATGTATTGTGACCTATGGGAAGTCTATTGGTGGAATAACATGAAGCAAGACATAGCAGAGTTTGTGGCTAAGTGTCTGAATTGTCAGCAGGTGAAAGTTGAGCATCTTAGACCTGGAGGTATGCTACAAGACATTAGTATTCCCACTTGGAAGTGGGAAGATATCAATATAGACTTCATCATGGGTTTTCCTCGCACTCTCCGACAGTATGACTCTATATGGGTGGTGGTAGACAGGTTAACTAAAGCAAAACTACCGATTCAACTGAGAACTATGCTAGATTCTACATTTGAGATTTGGTTCAGTTGCATGGGATTATTTTATCCATCATTTCAAAAAAAGGTACTTAGTTCACCTCTCAATTTTGGAGGTCATTTCAAAAGGGGCTTGGTACTCAGGTCAAGCTTAACACAGTTTTTCACCTGCAAACAGATGGTCAGGACAAACGGACCATTCAAACTCTTTTGGATATATTGAGAGCATATGTGATTGACTTCAAAGGAAGTTGAGATGATCTTTTACCTCTTATCGAGTTTGCTTACAACAATAGTTACCACTCTAGTATCCAGATGGCTCTATTTGAGGCTCTTTATGGATGAAGGTGTAGATCGCCTATTAGTTGGTTTGAAGTAGATGAAGCTACGTTGATAGGGACAGATTGAGTTCATGAGGCTATGGAGAAAGTTCATCTCATAAGGGAGAGGCTGAAAATAGCTCTGAGTCATCAAAAGTCATATGCAGATGTTAGGCGGAGAGAACTTGAGTTTGAAGTTGATGATTGGGTGTTCTTGAAGGTATCTCCCATGAAGGGAGTGATGAAGTTCGGAAAGAAAGGGAAGCTTAGTCCCTGATATGTTGGTCCACACAGGATTGCGAGACGTGTTGGCAAGGTGACCTATGAGTTGGAGCTACCAGTGGAGTTAGCATTGGTGCATACAGTTTTCCATGTACCATTATTGAAGAAGTGCATTGGTGACCCGGCTTTGGTTGTTCTAGTGGAGAGCACAAGTGTGAAGGATATCCTTACCTATAAGGAGGTACTCATTGAGATCCTTGATCATCAGGTTTGGAAGTTGAGGAACAAGGAATTAGCTTAAGTAAAAGTCTTGTGGAGGAATCAGCTCATTGAGGGAGCTGTGTGGGAAACCGAAGCAGATATGATGGCTAAATACCCGCATTTATTCCCTTCCAGCTCCATTCTAGCTTGAGGTATCAGTTACCCCTCTAATACTCTATTTAGTTTCATGTCCAGTTCATGTCTCTCAGTTTCTTTCATGTTTTAACATGTGTGCATGATTCATAAATTTAGTTCAATCATGTGTGTTAGTCGGAGTCAGTCACTCCGTTAGATTTCAGCTTTAATTGGTCAGTTTTGGGATTGTAGTTCTTTTCCCCAGCCTTTCAGTATGTTTAACCCACATTCAAGGATGAATATTCCTAATATAAAGATATTATAATACCCGAAATTTCCTAAGACTAGACTCAGGTTAGAAATGTGATCAGCAGAAAAAGTTGGAAAAATATCTCAGGATGATTCGTGGTACGAGTCATGGGATGGACTAACGGGTCATAGGATGAGTCATTGTTTGATGACTGAGCTTCCCTGGTTAGATTGTATGGGTTGTTTTATGACCAGTTGTGGGAAACCACGGGTCATGATGGAAATCATAAGAAGGTTGAAGGAGTTGGACTGGTAGGCCACAAGAGCAAACCACGAGTTGTAGGTAGGTGGTACGACTCGTGGTTAGTGGTCGTAGCAAGTTTCTGGTGTACCAGGTTTGAAAGGAATGAGTAATGGTACGACTCTTTGTGGGGAACAACAAGTCGTGGCTTGCACTTGTGGGAAGAGGCAGAGGAATTTGGAAGCAACGACCACGGATGGATCTAACAACTCATCATTGGAAGGTACAAGTCGTTGCTTGATCCATGGGAAACTTCAAAAGTCGGGGCGAAACAGTAGCAACAACGAGAGTCAACCACGAGTCGTGGTGTTGAGGTACGATGTGTGAGTCATTACTTCTGGTAGTGAATAATTTTTTGCAAAATTAGTAAGGGTATTTTCATAATTCCTAAGCTCCTATGTCCTAAACTACATCGTTTTAAGCCCTAAAAGAAGTGTATTTAGGGAGTTTAACCTAAACTAATTCATTCAACTTCCATGCATGCAAGGTTAGGATTTCTCCTTTGATGATCAAGCTTAAATTCTTCAATTTCTTCTCCAAATCTCTTGGGCTTTCAAACACAAGTGTAGATTCACCTCACCCAGGTATGTAGGGCTATGAATGAGAGTTTCTTTCATTCTCATGCTCAAAATTCTCCTCAATTCTATGAATTCAAGTTCTAGATCAAGTTCATGATCTTATGGGGTTTTAATCCAATTTTATAAAATTCTATATGATTTATTTATGGGTCAATCCCCTCTATGTTTTAAAGTATATTTGAAGATTCATGGGAAAATTTTATACCTATTTTGGTTATAAATTCATAACCTCAAGTTTTAGAAGATTTTTCCCTATTAAGCAAGTTTTATGAAAAGTCTAGTTTATGATTTATGATTTCAAGTATGATGAGATATCTAGCATGAATAGATGATTAAAAATTACCTATGTATGAATCCATTATTTTCCTCATGAAGTGTATTCAAGTATGCATGATTTTAAGGTTGCGGATGTTGTCCCATTAGCTCTTCAGATATGTTAGAGACTTATCAGACAATATATATAATTTCAGCTTTGTCAGCATTGACTCTGTATGGCTGATATATATTCAAACTTTCGTTTATTCATGTTTTAGTTACCATCTTTCGCTTGATGTATGTGATTTAGTTATCATGTTCATGCCATGGGTCGACTTGGAGCAATTCGTGTTTCTAGATTTCGTGCCTCGGTCTAGACCTATATTCAGATCGTGAAAATTACTGATCCTTAGTAGAGCCTTATGTGCTCGGGGTGCTGCTACAAGAGCCCAGAAGGCTTAGATATATCTATAGGAGTCTAGGAGGCTCAAGATACAGATACAGGAGTTAAGTGTGCTCAAGATACTATTACAGCTTGCCTGTGGGGCTACAGTGTTACCAATAGGGATATATAGATTGAGGCTGCCAGGGCCTATAGGGGTCCAGGTAGGTTATTGTTTGTTGTTTGAACCTGCCAGAATTATAGTGGGTCAGGCTAGGTTCTTGTTTGATTATTGCATGTTTAGTTTCTTGTATAACTTAATAAGATCTTTTAGGTTATTTTGTTATTCTTGTAGTTGTTTACATTTTGTTTTTCCTATCAGTTTCAGCTTATTATTATTGTTTTACATACTCGGTGCATTGTTTTACTGATGCCCGAGCTTAGGGGCACGACACTCTTGCTTGTTGATTCTGACAAACATGTTTAGAGACCTCCCAGTAGCAGTTCAGACTCAACATATTAGCCAGCTCCTCTCTTTCAGAATTTTCATACTTTAGAAGTTTGCCTATCTTCTGCTATACAATTCTTTTTTAGTAGTTCAGGGCCCTGTCCTGACTAAGTATTTACCTTTTAGATGCTTATAGACTATGAGATTGTATAGAAGTATACTGTTGTCCATGTTGGCTTATTATTTTATATCGACAGTTTGACGACCTTAATGATCCTTGTATATATGTTTACTTTTTGATTTACCTGATTTAGATACCATGATGGTCTAGTCGATCCTCATAGAAATTTATAATGAGACAACATGGTGGTGGATAGGAACTTATTGTTATTGTGAACTATTTGGTCAGCTGAATATTTGCGCATGTGTTTGTATTGCTGCCTTGTTGGCCAAAGGCTTCTTTAAGCCGAAATACACTTGATTGTTTTCCTGATTATATGTTGTTGGTATGCATCAGAGGTGTATATGTCCAATTAGGTCAGCTCAGGGTCCAGTGTGGCATCAAG
>JACEIK010001876.1:182027-206412 GCA_018107945.1 Datura stramonium
ATCCAAACAGTCGCTTCTGACTGTTTTTATTCCAAACCCGAAGCGACTCTTCGATATTTCCCTCCATAACAGAACCTATTAAATGATGAAACAAAAAACGACAAACATATATAGACACTCTAGTCCTAAAACAGATAACATTTTGACCTTTCCTCAGATAGAAAAAAATAAATTAATTAATTAAAAATTACTCAATAATACACGTAGTAGATTTAAAGCATATTATTACAAGAGTATAATATAGAAGATAGTACTAACCAGGTGAAGGAAGCTTAAAGAGAATTTTTGTAAATGAATCCTTATTTTAAGATATTGTTTAAAGAGAAAAACTTTTCTTGCTTCAAGAAAAAGTGGAACTTAATTTTGCTAGCAGAAATTAATGTTCGAATATTTTTTAAAGAAAAGGGAGGGTCATTTATATAGTTAGAGAAAGAGGGAATCAAGAAAACAAACAGTCAGCCTAATCAATTAAAAGGAAGTTTTCCTTTAACCAATAGACAAAACATTCTCATAAACAGACGAAAATTGCATCAGTTAAGGAGAAGAATCATCAATCAACTATTTTCCTTAGAAGCCTAAACTATAATTACTATAAATAAATAATCAAATAAAGGAAAATCAAATCAAAACTTCATTAGATCAATTAAAGTAGGAAAGCAATCCGGAATAGATAAATCAAGATGTTATTTTCCTTACTTAAAGAAAACAAGAAATAAAGACCCATCAATAAAAGTTTATTTACCATAATAAAAAAAAACATTCCGAGAACAAATGAGCTAGCTGTCACGAATAAATTTTCAAAAAATATTAAATTATCATAATTTATAACACAACTGTGTTGACCATACCACAAAGATGCACGGTAATTAAAAGTCAATTAATTTCAAGAATAATAGAGCTAAATTAATTAGAGAAGGCAAATAAATCAAACCAAGGAAATTTACCGGACATTGTGAGTACCAAAATACTCTACATTCTGTAAATAAAATTTAATACCATAATTGAATGTATCTTATATATGAATTAGCCTTGACATAGGAGGAAAACGAACCAATATATTATTTTCATCTAAATCTGTCAAGGCAGCTCGTACAAAATTCAAACTAAGCACAGAAATGAAATTTGCACATAAGTAACAGCTTCTAAAGATGAAGACAAATTATTCTTCCATTGCGATAGTTAACACTAAAATAAACAATTAGTTTTGCTTGTTTTGATAGAGAAGAAATCAAACATGAATATAAAATCGCATCAAGGGCTATGCCGAATCAATGTGTGAAATATCAAAGTTGTCAATAAATATGCAGACAATATTATGTACATCAGATCGGTATTTTTAGAACTTTTAACTAGAGAAAAATAGAACATGTAGCAGTGCAAAATATGTATATGTATAGCAAATGATTTTCACAAAATATTTAACCTTAAGGTATATCCAATTATAACAGTATATCCAACAAGGTTAGGGCCTGACGGAAATCCATAATTCATAAAATGTTAGGGCTTTCATGCTATTTTGACAAGCATAAATAATAATCGAGACAATTTCCAACAAACAAATTACGAGCAAATCATAAATAATAAGTGAATTAGTAAAGAAATAAAAAAATAAAAAAAAATAAAACTTAGACCCGATTAGTAACGGTAGAGAGGGAGATCTGGCAGCAAGAGATTTTGGGGTGATTTTCGGGTGGGGTTTCGGTGGCTGGAGCGGCAGATTTGAACGGTTTGTTTTCCGGCCAACCGTGGCCGGAATTAAGGGAGAAGAACAACAAATAATAGAGGGAGAAGGGAGGCAGTCGAGAGTTATGGGGGTTTTCCGGAATAAATAGAGGGATGACCGGAGATGGAGGAAGAGAGAAATCTGGTGGTGTTGTTTGGGTGGGACGACTGGTGGTAGGCGGCGTTTCGCCGGAGAAAATGAGAGTGAAGGCGGCTGTTGTGGGGGTTTTTTGGTGGTTTGTCCGGTTGTTCAGTGGTGTGATGCCGG
This sequence comes from Datura stramonium, assembly GCA_018107945.1. Taxonomy (NCBI): domain Eukaryota; kingdom Viridiplantae; phylum Streptophyta; class Magnoliopsida; order Solanales; family Solanaceae; genus Datura; species Datura stramonium. Next base: position 184,018 of record JACEIK010001876.1, read on the forward strand.
AGACGCGAGAAAAAGGTGGTGCGGTGGCGAGAGGAGGAAGACTAGGGAGACAGGATAGGTGATGGCCGGAGCGGCAACTGGTGAGGGGAAAAAGGAGGTGCACCGGTGGTGGGTTAAGTTGTTTCGGTGGGTCTGGTGGCCGGCGGGGGAAAGGGTGTGTGGTGCTGTGGTTCGCCGGTGGTTTTCGGCCGACAGTGGTGGGATTTGGTGGAGACGGAGAGAGGGAGAGAGGTTTTCCGGCGATGGGGAGGATGGAGATGGAGAGAGTACGACGACCATTTTGGGGACAGAAGGGAAAGCAGCGGGGGGTCTGGCGGTGTGGCAGGTTACCTGCCGGAAAGAATGGAGTGAGAGGGAGGAATGGTGGCTGTCGGCAATGTGAGAGAGAGGGCGGCGCTGGTGAGGGATGAGGAGATCCGGTGATGAAGGGTAGGTGGCGGCTGAAGGAGAAGATGAGGGAATGAGGGGAAAAACATGGGTAGGGTTTGGGGTAGATGGAAATATTAAAGAAATAAAATGAGTTTTTCATTTTAGCCGTCGGATCAAAATGAATAGACGTCTGAATTAACTTTTAAGGAAGATGGGCGGTATATGGGTCGGAGTTCGGATATAGTATTCATGGGTTTGGGTAGGATCAATGGGTAGGTTTTAAATTGAAATTGAATTGGCTAAATTGAACTTAAAAATGGCCAAAATTGATCAAAAGTAGCTAATTGTCATAAATTAAATAGAAAGTGGTTAAAATTGGAATAAATTGGATGAATTGAATAGAAAGAGGCTAGGATAATAAATTGGAGGAAAGTTGAATTTAGCTGCTATTAAATTAATAAATATACTACACTTTAATAAATAGGTAATAAAATAGTTTAAATTATAGGAAAATCATATAACTATTATTAATAATATAAAATACCTAAATTTGATTAAACTTTTGTAAATATCACATAATTAAATTATTATATTTATAAATAATTTTATTACTAGAAAATAAAGTTAAGTTATTATTTAAAAATTATATTATTAACATAAATAATTTATAAATTCGAGTAATACTAGTCAAATAAATTTGTAAAATTTGATAAAATTATGTAAATAGTTTATTAAATAAATATATATTTCAAGATAGGCGCATATTAAGCGAGATACATTATATACGGCGTAATTATTTAATATCAAAACTTAAATTTAATATGTGTCATATATATGTAACTTGAAATAATTTTCACAATATTATGATAATAAATTATTTTATAAATACAAAAGTAAGTCGAATATTTATGTAAAATAAATAAATAAAGTATATACATATATAGCGGCATATTAAGGCATAGGGAGGTCAAAATTGGGTGTCAGGCTGCTCCTCTTTGCTCGGTGATGAAGGAGAATTGTCGAAGCGAGAATGTTGACCTAGTGGCCAATTTGTCCAGAATCGAAGGAAGAAATTTTTGGTGGGGCCAAATGAAACAAGAGTTATGAATATATCGAGGTCGAGACTTCGGTTTCAGAGTCGCACCATATCTCGGGTTTCCACGAGAATCAAGCCTCGTGTTTATTTCAAGCCGTTTATGCATTTCAAGCCCGCTTATGCATTTGAGCCCGTTATTTACATTTGAACCCGTTACTCCATTTGAGCCATAGTTAAGCCCGTTTATGCATTTTGGGCCCGTTAAGCCCTTTAAGCTTTGTTTTATGCATTTTTAGCCCATTAAGCCGTTTATGCATTTTTGAGCACATTATTGCATCTTTAGCCCATTGTTGCATTACGAGCCTATGACTTATTGTGAGCTAGAGATAAGCGGAGGCTCTGGATTGAATTATTGAGGCTCTTGAGTAATTTACTCACTTTTAATTAGTATTTCTTTCACTCATCAGAAGGCATCATAGTCTAAAGGCATCGTTTAGCGCTGTGGACATATATCATAACTGATTTATTTTCTATTAAACCATTGCTTACACAAAGTATGAATCTAAATCTGCGTCATTTTCATGGCTGCGGAGACAACATTTCATGGCCTAGGAAATTTATTTTCTGGCGATCACACTCCTAACGCGTCATAGTCTAAAGGTGTCATTTTCATGGCTTGCGGACATCATTTCATGGCATAAGGAATTTATTTTGCGTATCATGGCTAGAGACATCATGGCTTAGAGACATCATCTTTTTATCTCAAAGCAAAACTTTCATTGTCTAAAGAGACTTGCATCGTATTTAATTTTCGCATCCGTTTATTTTAAGAAGTATTTTGATGCACATGCTTTAGTTGTTTACGCGAGCATAGAAGAAATGACAAGCTACGAATGATAATGTCTTCCTACTATCTTCTTTTGAGCAGTATTCGTACCTGTTTATTTTGTAATGCATTCTAAATCGTGTCGATTCGTTGCTGCCCCATCCTTATCAAGCTTTGTGTTGTCCATTTTAGGGATCTTGTTCGTCCCTAAATGTGGGGAACTACGTTCGGCACGATTCCCATAAAGGGATGCGTAGGCGCCTCTATGAGGTTCGGCCCCATAATTAAAATAAATATTTATTTGTTTGTTTGTTATGTGGATTTTAATAAATTGTTACATTTTGTTATTTATGTGTTTTACTTACTTTATTTGCCATAATTTTGTATTTATTGTTAAACAAAATAAAGTAAGATAAAGCATTTTTAAGATTTTATTCTTGCCCAAATTTCTTCATTTTTTTTGTCTAAATTTAATTATCTATTTGATTATTTATTCTTCTATCGATTTAATTTAAGTACATATAAGTTAAAATCAACTTTATTTGCTCACTTAGCTAATTCCCCACTTTTAATAATGAATCGGAAACCACATTTGTGGACCTCGAGGTGTCTAACACCTTCCTTTCGAGGTAATTTAAACCCTGCCAACTAGCAGTGACTTAGAAAATAAAACTTAGTTTAGAGCACGGTGGCCCTAACGCACCTTAATCGTTAGGTGGCGACTCTTCTCTTTTCAATATGAGAATTGTCACATGTTGGGTCATAAGCTTTTTCCGCGAGGAAAAATGGGGGCGCGGCAAAATAGAAAACTCTATTGAGGATTTTAGATTTTAACCAATACGTGTTCATTAAGTGGGATCTTATTTAGTTATAATTTGCTAATTGTCCAATTTGAAATCTTTACTTTCCTTATTTCTGTTGATATTTATGATTTTTCCATGAATTTACTAACCGTTTTATTTTTGTTTTTTCCATTATCGTTTATTATTTATTTTTTTAATTATAATTCATAAATTGTTGCATTTTATTAAGCTGTCATCTAGTTCATATTTTCCCCCACACTTGGGAATTTTACACTATCACACACGACAACGGTTTGCGTGGTTTCACGGCCCAGTTCACCATTTTAAAACACCTCGAGGATTGTCTTTGATTTGATCTGATCCGGTGCGTCGCGGTCATAAGTTTCTCACTCTCGGGATTACTCCGCTCGGGGAACAAAAGCCTTAAAGCGCAACTCTTATTCTTAGACCTTGGCCAGTGTATGCCTTTACTAAGGAAATACACACATCATACTAAACTTAGAAAATGCGACGTCCAAAGCATGTCGAGGATTTAGTGCCACGTCATGTCAGCAGGGTTTTTGTACAACTGAAAAGAATGCCTTCTTTTTTATGAATTTTGAGCATATGTCTAATTGGATTTGATAAGATAATTTGTTTCTTTTTATGTAAACTCTTTTCTTATTCTCTATTCGTTTCCTTGTTTGAATTATTCTCTTTATTTGTTTCCTTGTTAGATTATTAAATCTTTTTGAATAAGAATTTTTAGTACACACCTAGCAATTTTTTATATCTATTTGCACTTTTATTTGAGAAACTAATATAAAATGTCGACTATTTGCTCCTTAGGTGGGAAGGGTAAGTAACTTTTTATTATGCGAGGTTGTCCATCAGTCTACGTCATTTAAGAAAAAGAAGAGAAGCTAGAGAAGATGAAGAGCGTTTCCATTTAGACTATAGATTTATTTATTTCTTTTGATAATCTTCATTTTTTTCTCATAATATCTTATTATGTAAGTGAAGAAATGATTTATTTATGTATTTGGGATTTTAATGGTGCAAATGGAATGACATATTTTGGCATATTTGATTTTAAAAATGCGCTAAGACTCTCTACATTTCAAAAAGAGGCCCCTAATTAAGAGGAATAAAGTCATGTGTTTAATCTTTTATTTTTCAATGTGAAACAAAGTAATGTGTTTCTCATCTTTAATTATTATCTACACCATGTGTACCTCAATTTTCTTCATTAATTCAATATAGGTTATATTTTGATGATGTTTGGGTACTTTTTTGTTTGTGGGATGATTTCCTTAAACAATGGTGATTAGCTTAATCCTATGATATGATTCATTTTTGGTGGCAGATTATCGCTCCGGGAACATCTCAATTGATTTTCCTTTGACCGAGTTCTTTTTAAATGAACTAATGCCGTCTGATTCCTTTTGGATCGTAGGCGACCCGTTTTGGAGTTCGGTCTCAATCAAATAAAATTTTCTTTCCTAGTCCAATCAAATGGCATCGCCCATCATTCAAATATGAAATCTTTGGCAATTTCCATTAGATTCAAAAACTGAATTTTGATGTTCAAATATTGTTGCCATTCCTTTTGGTGATAATTTTGTTTGAGTGAAGCTAAATGCAAAACCCACGCTAAGTCAAGCTGGGGGCGAGAATTTTTAGGGAACCTAAAAAATTCCACAAGTAAAACAACAAGGAGATCGGCGAAAGCGCATGACTCTAAAGCTAGAGACGAGAAATTTTTAGAATTCCTCAAAAAATTTCACTAAATCTAAAATCTAGAGAATCAAAACAATGACAAGGAACAAGGGACATACAAAGTGCAGCATTCACCTTGCCTTTAAAACTCACAATTTTTCTTTGAGTATGGCGCTACGATCGAAAATATTCGTGGTCGAGAAGAACTTATTCCTTTCTCTACCCAGACAAAGGATGGACTATTTGTTATTTGACATACATTTGTGTTACTTTCTGATTATCATTACGCCTCTAGACTCGAAACTTTATTGTGACCCCAATATCTTTATTATCAAGATATTCTTGTGCCTTTGAATTCAAGATATTGCGCCACGGGCCCCTTTACGATACTATTAGAGCTATTATTGTGTCATAATATGCTACCTTTGAGCCACCATTTCACAATATCCTCGGGCTATATATTTGCTCCTATCAAACTACAATTATCTTAGTGTTATCCTACTGCTTCAAGATATCATTGTGTTATTTACAGGCTACTACATTGTTTATTATTGTATTACTCCAAGCTACCTTCATGCTACTCGGAGACACTATTATACTATTACTATCGTGCTACTTCAAGCTCTTGTTGTGTCGCCAGCATTCACGATTGTTATTATCTTTGCTTATTTGCGGTTGTGCTCTTGTTGTTATGCTACTTTTGAAGTATTACTATGCTACTCCAAGACCACTATTTTATTACTTCAAGACAGTATATGCTGACCTATTATGCTACATCAAATTGAGCTACTATGATGCGAGCCCCTTTGAAATTATGCTCTTTTGTCCGATTGGGTTAGTCAGCCTAAAAATGGACTATTGGTTTAGTCCACCCTATAATGGGACAATTGGGTTAGTCCACCCTATAATAGGACAATTGGGCTAGTCCGTCATAAAATAGGACAATTGGGCTAGTCCGTCATAAAATAGGACAATTGGGCTAGTCCGTCATAAAATAGGACAATTGGGTTGGTCCGCCCTATAAGTGGACTTTTTTTTGGTTTGTCCTCCCTATAAATGGACAATCGAGCTCGATATTGTATTTTGTGTCTTATAATTACATTGAGCCCTACATTTAATATTTTTGAGCCTTTGATTTACGTTTGAGCTTTGTTACTTGTATTCGAGCATGTCGACTCGAAATGAGATGATCGAGTTTATCCATCCTAAAATGGGATACATCAATGCTAAATAGTTTTATATGTGTATTCGAGTACTAATAGCTCATTCGAGGTTTTGCGGTATTCTTTGGAAAATCGGCCAGGGCGGTTACTACGAGGATCCTCGAGAAGAGTATATATTTCCTATTCACAATTTCTTTTGATATATTATACATATTCACATTTTGTATAAAAGTGTTAAAGCTTGCGGTGTAAATGCAGCTTTGGACCAAAAGAAAAGTAGTATTCATTTTCACCAGCTTTTAACCTTAGGTAAAACAATTAGCAAGATAACATTAAAATGTTCAATCCTCGTCTCTCATTTCCTATTCTTATCACCTCGTCTACTTAGTCTTTATTCAATACTTGTATCTATTTAGTTTTTTTATTTTGTTAAAATTTTTAAAATTTGAATCTACGTGTGACTGATTTAGTTTAAGAGGGATGCGTAGGCGCCACTTATGGGGTTTGGTTTATATCTTAATAAAATCTAATTTTCCTTTTCCGTACCATCAGGTAGAATTTTGAAAGGACCTCAAAAAATCCAATAAATCGGCGTTTCCACGTAAGCTGGGGCAGAATTTTTGAGGGGATCTAAAAAATTCACAATTTTGCGTCATACGCAACGAAGTCTCGTCATGTTCTACACTAGAAGTGAAATTTTGAGAAGGATCTCAAAATTTCATAAGGCTCCGATCTAACCAAGGGAATTGATTCCCAAAAAAGGATGTCTATGGAAAGGCGGTAACATCAGTCTTATCTTCAAGCACATGAGATCGGGATAGCACGGACAAATAAGGGCCTGATAGGCCTTCCCCATTTTAATCTTATGATTTTTTTTTTTTTCTTTGAGCACGGATGCAACGGTACCAAGTTTGCGATCATGCTATATATCATTTGGATTCATTATCAACTGCAACGTTAAGCTCCTTGAAGTTTGTCCACGAACGGGGTTAAGCGCTACCCTCTTAGTAAGTTACTCGAAGCTGAGCGTTGTTTATTTGAAACTAAGTATTAATATGTTGATTTCTAAGGGTTAAGCACTATCTAAACTTTCTTTCAAGGGCTAAGCATTGTCTAGGGTTAAACACTACTTTCAATTTTTCTTTTAAGGGCTAGAAAAAGCATTGTCCTAGGAGTTACTCTTGCCTAAATTTTCTTTCAAGGGCTAAGCGACTGTCCTAGGGTTAAAAGCACTACCCTAAAATTTTCTTTTAAGGGCTAAGCATTGTCCTCTACAGTTAAGCACTACCCTAAATTTTCTTTCAAAGGGCTAAGCATTGTCCTAGGGTTAAGCACTACCCTAAAATTTTCTTTTAAGGGCTAAGCATTGTCCTAGGGTTAAGCACTACCCTAAAGTTTCTTCAAGGGCTAAGCCTTTAGGGTTGAGCACTACCCTAAATTTTCTTTCAAGGGCTAAGCATTGTCCTAGGGTTAAGCATTACCCTAAAAAATTTTAAAGGACTAATCATTGTCCTACGGGTTAAAGCACTACCCTCTAATTTTAAAGGCTAAGCATTTCCTTCTAAATTTTGATACGATTAAGAGCTTTCGATTCAAATTTATTTGAGCTAATCGTTAGTTACTTCATGCTTATTGACTAATCATTTTTATCAGTTTTTTTGAAGCACGGGCTACCATTGCGTTCTTCTCTCATCTTTATTTAATCAAATTACTATCATGCCATTTTCAAGCTCTCATGCTCTTTGTTATTCTTATGCTACTTTTAACCTATTATGATCGTGCTAATCTCATTCTTGTGATTTTAGATGGGTCAAGCTTTAACCTCAGCTTTTAAGGGCTAAGCATAGTCTATCGTTTACGTCGTTTGGGTAAAGCACTACTGTCAAAATTATACGAGCTACGATTTGTTCTCGGAAGTCATACGTTATGTTAGTTACCTCAGCTCATCACTATTTATTTATTTAGTTTTTCCACTTTTGAGCCTATATTCGCATTTTTAAGCACATGATATACATTTATATATGCATTTGAGCCTTTGATATACATTTTACATATGCATTACGAGCAGTGGAATACATTCGTACGTATGCATCTGAGCCCCTATTTGCATTTAACCACAGATACGCATATGAGCTCGTGATATACATACATATGAGCTTTGATATACATACATATGAGCTCGTGATATACAAACATTTGGTAGTGATATACATACATTTGAGCTTGTGAGATACATTTTATATGTGTTTAAGCACAATGATATTTATTTATATACATACGAGCCGTGGTATGCATTTTATATGCATTTGAGCCCACACACACACATTTCAAGCCCGTTATTTGCATTTGAAACTAGTTTATACATTTCAAGCCGATTATTTGCATTCGAGCCCATTTATGCATTTCAAGCCCGTTTATGCATTTCAAGCCCGCTTATGCATTTCGAGCCCGTTATTTGCATTTGAGCCCGTTATTCACATTTTGAGCTAGATTAAGCCGTTTATGCATTTTGGGCCCGTTAAGCCGTTTATGCATTTCGAGCCGTTATATGCATCTTTAGCCCGTTGTTGCATTGAGCCACAGCGACTTATTTGCATTGAGCCCAAATAAGCGAGCTCTCGATTGGAATTATTGAGGCTCACAAAGTAATTTACTCACTTTTAATTAGCATTTCTTCCACTCATCCAAAGCATCGTAGTCTAAAGGCATCGTTTCACGGCTTGTGGACATCATGTCATAGTCTGAGGATTTATTTTTACATTTCATCATGCTCCTAAGGCGTCATAGTCTAAAGGCGTCATTTTCATGGCCTGCGGACAACATTTCATGGCCTAGGAAATTTATTTTTTAAGCGATCGTACTCCTAAGGCGTCATAGTCTAAAAGGTGTCATTTTTCATGGCTGTGGACATCATTTCATGGCCTAAGGAATTTATTTTTTAACGTATCATGGCTCGAGACATCATGGCTTAGAGACATCATCTTTTATCTCAAAGCAAACTTTCATTGTCTAAGGAACTGCATCAAGTGTTTAATTTTTACATCCGTTTATTTTATGAAGTATTTTGATACATCTTTAGTTGTTTATGCGAGCATCGAAGAAATGACAAACTACGAATGATAATGCCTTCCTACTATCTTCTTGAGCCAGTATTCTCTTTGTTTATTTTTGTAATGCATTCTAAATCGTAATCGATTCGTGCTACCCCATCCTTATCCAAGCTTTGTGTTGTCCATTTTAGGGATCTCGTTCGTCTAAATGTGGGAGCTACGTTGGTCCCGATTCCTTTAAAGGGATATGTAGGCGCCCTTACGGGGTTTGGTCTAAATCTTAATAAAAAAAAAAAAACCCCAAAATTTTTTAATTTTTAAAAATTTTAATAAATTGTTAAGAAGTTATTTGTGTAATTATTGATATATTCTAAAAAAAATAAAAAAAATAAAAAAAATAAAAAAAATAAAATCAGTAAAAACGCTTTTAAATTTATTCTTGCCCAAATTTCTTTCTTTTTGCTTGTCTAAATTTAATTATCTATTTGATTATTTATTCTTTTATCAATTTAATTTAAGTACATATAAGTTAAAATCAAACTGTTGCTCCTTAGCTAGATTCCCCACTTTTAATGAATCCAGGCCAGAAACCACATTTGTGGACCTCGAAGGTGCCTAACACCTTCCTTTCGAGGTAAATTTAAATATACTGCCTTTCACGGTGACTTAGGAAATAAAACTTATCTTAGAACGGTGCCCTAACGCACCTTAATACGTTAGGTGGCGACTCTTCTCTTTTCAACCCTTGGGAGTTGTCACATGTTTGGGTCCGCTTTCCTCTCTAGAAAAAATGGGCGCGACGAGACGTTACTAATATCGACTATTATTTCAACGATGCAACAATTCACTAAATTAATGACTACTATACTGTCTTTTCGGACCCTTACGGTTAAATTACAATTATTCAACAATCCTATTATTAGATCAATCCTTAAATTTAGCTCTCTTTATTTGATGTAGAGAGAGAGCTCGGCTCTGATTACATTGTAGCGATGATGTGTCTCTTTCTTGACACTATCCCCATGATCATTAACCGTTTTTCCCCATATCTAGTTACATTTTATTTCCCCATATAGTTTTATAGCACATGTTGCCTCTTTTACCATTTCCATGACCAACTAAGGCCATCCATTACCATTTTCATTAACCCTCTTGAATAACACAAATTTTCAAACTATTCAAAATACGGTACATTAATTAATAAAGTCCACTCAACTTTGTTTCACAATAATTCGCTCTATTTTTGTTAAACTTTGTCATACCATTTCAATAACTCACAAAACTAATTAGAACAAACATATAATCGCAAATACAGATTAACTAATTTAAGTACACACAAGAAGTCATCAACACATATCAAGGGAGTCAATTTTTTCCAAATACTAAGATGCATGAGCATACATGTCTCCATACCAAGAAAATACCACAAGATATCATACCTGGATAATGTAGCCATATACGGTATTTAAAACATGTTTCTCACCTCAAACTAGATTCACGTCGGTATATCTGTATCAAACATATCTGGTACCTTTTTGTATAATCATCCATTGGTGATATCTTTGGGCACACGCTCCGTCACATCACTATACACACACATGCTAGAGTTTCTTATGCTTGCCTTTCCAGTCATATTCACATGTAGAAATTTGTAGAAATTCATGTTATGTACACCCGACTTTATAAAACCTTCATCATACTTGTTTGTGTACTAATATTTAGTGCACCCTAACCGTAGTCTTTATCCATACACATCACATTATGTTCCCTCATACCGCTCACCTAGATACTCACCTCGGGCACAAACTACTCATGTCTCAAACCCTTGTTGAGTCTAATAAATGTAGCTTGCTTTCGTCAATTTTTTCCTTTCTCCCTGAGCCTCATTCACCACCATATCGTAGTTTTCCTTTTCATATCATACAATATCTCATGCACCGTTCAGCTCGATACCAAGCTGGTCCCTTCTTCTCGGAACGCACATCATAGCACAACAAAAATAAATAACACACAACTAGAGTTACATGTAAATATATATATCAACAAGTATAATCAATGCATAGTTTTGAACCCAATTTAATATCTAAATATTATAACACCAATTTTGTATCCATAACATCACAAGGAGGTGCAACCTTGCCCAGCTTAGCTGGTTTGGGCTCCCAGCTGCGGTGGAATTCTTTAGTCACAATGGTGCTCTCCTTTGCGGCGGTACCATACCAGCTGCAGCGGGACTATTGAGTATCGCAACCGGTTATCTTCCTAGTTCCTCCCACCAATTATTTCCTCTCCATATAGTATCTCATCTCTACCATGCTCAGCATAATGGAGAAAGCTTCGTATCAAGTTTATTTCAAACCAAAAAAATCACCATATAAGAAATGTTAAACTAATAAACATATCATTATTGCACCAACATACATGTCATTATGTAAAGCCTAACCCCTCTAAAATTACGGGCTTAACTCACATTTTGTAATGATCCTAGTGTATTACTCGTTTAGTTACTGCATCCTATAAATAGGATTTCCAAGATTGCTCATTTCAAAATTACAATTCGGTGAGTTGGTAGGCATTTTTTGGATTGTCATAAACCAAGTGGTTATTGATGTTTAACTTGTGGGGATGAAATTTTTTTACTGTGACGATAATTGCATTAATTGAGGACAAGAAAGGGTTCAAGTTTGGGGATTTGATAAGTTTGTAATTTACCAACTTATAAGGCTCTTAAACTTTACGATTTATTTATTGCTTAGTTTTTGAGTTATTTATGTGGATTTTATGCCCTTTTTGCATTTGTTGTGTACAGATGTCTAATGTGAAGAAAAGAGTAAGAAATGGAATAAAAAGAAGGAAGTCGGATGAAAATCGGCGCTCCACCGAAGAAGAACAATGAAACGCCAATCAAAAAGGGCGTGAACAACGCCCCCTGCAGGAATTACAGCAAGCGGTGAACGTGAACTTTAACGGGGCGGCTCATAGGTCCATTCACTGAAAATGACACCTGAATTTGTTGGATCGAAGAGAAAGGATCAGCGTTGCACGGAGTAGAGGCAGAGTAAACGACAAGAGTCGCCTAAGGCCCTTTGGAACTCATGACGAGTTAATTATAGTCGACGGTTCGCACAATGTAACCGGCGAACAATCGGTGCTTGCAAGTGCCGGAGCGGCGATCGGGGTAAAAATGTCGGCGTAAGAAAAAGAGAGAAATTGATATCCTACTTTTGGATATATTCTGATACTATGTACCCGTTAGATCTAAACTATTAACTTTTTGAGGACATTGTTCTATTTGTAGAAGAAGAAAGTAGAATTCTGTTGGTGGAAATTATAAATGATTGTTTTCTTTTCTTCTTCTTCTTCCTCCATAGCAAGGTATTACCATTGTTGAAGACTTATTGTTGAATTTGATTTTACTATTCCTATTATTGAATTCAATGAGTTTATTGTTAAATATGCTTTTGAATTTCTTAACTATGAGTAGCTAAATCATTAACTAGAGGTGTGTGGTGATGAATGCTTAATTAGATTGGATATTGCTAGAATCATTTCAATATTATTTAATTAGTGTAAATACGATAAATTCTCTCCAATCTGCGGTGAAGATCCATGAATTCTTGATGTGGATCTAATTTTTCTTACTTGATTTTTGCTTGAAAAATATTAATTGAGTATTGGGAGAGAATTTAATGGTGTACATGCATGTGAGGTTGTGAAATTAGGTTGGAAATAGACAAAATCACATTCTCACTCTTAATTAATAGTTAATAGCTTGAAATTGGTGCGGCTATTAATCCAAAACTAATCGGATTGATTTAATTGTGTCCTAAGTGGTTTGGAAAAATATATGAAGAGGTATTTATGAGGCTAAAAAATCAAATGCCCACTTGCGAGGTTATTTACATAACTTGAACTCATGAGATAACCTAGCATGACCCTATTAAGTTAGCATATCATCTACACACCTCCAGGTCTTTCACATTATAAATCGATAACCATGGTCATTTTTCTATCTTAATTGATCAAATTAGAATTTATACTCTATTGTAAATCTCCAAATCTCTTCAAAATGTTTATTTACTTGTTAATTTCAGTGGTGCGAGCTAAATTAAATTTCTCAAGCGACACTTGGCTGCATATCATCGCTAGTCCACAATGGGATTGACCCCAGGCATCATCGGGATATTTGTTTTTGACCACAATGATGATGTATTCTCTTTGTAATGAAGAGTATATTTTGGACGTTATCGTGTAGTCTGCTAGATAATGCTTGACGTCCAATATTTCAATTAGTAATGGAGATGGTCTTGTACGATATCTATCTTAGGTTTCCTAACTTTTGAAAATAACTCTTTTTATTGATGTGAGTTGTGACTATATAATTCGATTATAGATAATTGCTCAGTATATTTGCATGCATTGTTGATCGGAGAACAATTGGGTTAATAGAAATTTATTTTCAAAGAGTTCAAATTAGTGAAACCATTGAAAGTATATCTATTTTAGGACTACGCCATTGAAGAACATATTGAAGTTTGTTGGAGGGTGAGTTTGGGACTTAGTCAATACATCGAGTTGTGATTATTCTTTGAATGGAGAACCAAGCGAGTTACATGTGAAATTTAGTTATTGACAATAGAGAAGAAGGAAAGCTGAAGAGGAGGAACAGATGCTAACATATCCAAATGTGATTACAAAAAGGTGTTGTTAGCTCCAATGAAGTTAAGTATGCTTAGGGAGCATCATAGCTGGTGAAGTCACATTACCTCGGGTGAAGAAGCTGTGAGACCACACATTAATTTGTAAAATATTTTTAAAACTATCTCTGTCGGTTGTAACCATAGTAAATAGATCATGATAAAATCATGCAAAGGTATTTGATTAATAAATATTAATTTTTTTTTACAAGACATTATTTATTTAATAAGTTTTTATTGTTCTTAATGATTGCATCATTACAAATATGCTTAAGAGAGAAAAAATCCGCCAACAACGGGCCACCTGCATTATAAGTCAAGTGGCCTCATTAAATCGTATGTGATAAATCTGCATTACAGAACAACAACTATAAAATAAAGCAGATAAGGCCTACAACGGCACCGTAATCCAAACATAAGAAGTCTCACGAGACTCAGAGAGTTCAATAGTAGATATATGATTGAGATAGGGGATCGAGCTACCAAAACAATTATATGTACATAAAATAAACCAGCAAATTAACTCTAGATAACATCGGAGCTTGCAATAGCTAGAACTCAGCTCATTCCCAAAGGATCACGAGCTATCTACCAATTAGCACATGCGGTATATGCGAGCCCACTAGGCTCGGGGCATCGGTATAAGAGTGTATTGAATACATAAGGCAATAGAAAAGATAGATATCATAGAATAGAAGGGATGCCAACGGATCAACTAGCGTGCAACCAATAGTATCAATTCACGGCCCCAACACTTTCGTTCTAGGCCTCACAACATGAACAATGCGCCAGTCACCAATTGTCTCGATAACTACCATATCGATTAATGTAATATGCAACAGCATACAAATGCCATATATGTGCAAGGCAATATACAAATCTGAAACACGCTAGAAAAGTGAACGAATCATAAGTTTGATACACACAACTATGACCACATCGGGTACCATGGACTTCTAAGTCATCAGCGAGCTACGAAGGAAACAAAAATCAAATTTTTAAACAATATCATATGAACATAAATATTCAGCAAGCGGATCATAATCCATGCAACTAAGTTTGTCCATTCCAATTCTACAATGTACCACTAGACCAACCATACCAAATCGAGACCTTTGATGTACCACCCATCACGTGTGTTTGCCTACTCAACAAGGATGAGGTACACTTGTTCTTGGCTCTCAGATAAGGGTAAGATGCAGTAGGGAGTGGCAAAAAGAAAGAAAATGTTGGTTAAATTGAAAAAAAAATCAACATGAAATTTCTGCACGCTACTGGTGTTATATGAGAAAATTAAAGAGTGTGCTTAACGTAAAGGGGGGCATAAGGGGAAGTGAAAAGAGTGGTTGAAATTCAAATAAATAGAGAAAACATTGAGAATGATTTTCACATTAACGGAGAGGAGAACTTAGGATTGTCACACTTAAATACTTGTAGTTATAGAAAAATTCATATTTTTGATCCACTAGTTCTCACTGACCTGCTGTTATGAACTCTTGTGTATCTTCTAAATTATTTAAACACTTATTATAGTTGTATGAGAGAGTGTGATAAGGATAAAAGTTTTTTGACCAATAAGATTTAAATGTAGTATATTTGATTGATTAGAAGCTTGTCCCGGCCTCACACTTTTAAGCTTATTTTATTGACCTTTGATTTAGCGCTTGCTATGTCATTTGAATGTATAGTGTAATCCTATTGTCTCCTTCATTTGACTTGGCATCTTGTCATTTGACATGTGGCACTAAATCGTGCCTCTAAGAAAGATGGCGGTCATTTGTAACCCAATTGGATGGGGTAGTTCAATATAATTAAATCACTAGCTAAATTCACATTTATTGGACTTGAATATTAAATATATCAATTCAAAATATTTTTTTGTACTAATATATCTTAAAATGGCCATAATTTTTTTTGAATTTAAATTTTATAATTTGTAGATCCACAGTAATATGAAAGATTTAAAATGATACTACATAGTCTCACAGAAAAATAAAAGATATGATTTCCACTTGAAAGTTTGTCTCGACAAGATTCCAGTGCGCATTGGATTATATTGTTAATTCATTGAAAAATTTGCTGTTTGAGAACTAGACACTCGGTGTTTACCTGCATATATAATTTAAGATATTCTTTTATAATATATTAAAAAAACTAAAAAAAATAAAATATTTTATTATTAAATAATCTATTGTAAAAATTTATTTTGAAAAATTTACCAAAAAAAAAGGAAATGACTTCTTTGCTTTTAGATAAATTAATTTCTTCTAGAATGCTCTATATTTTTAATTTCCTTTGATTATATTAAAACAAAATACACACGTGCGCGCACACATACACACACATATATTTATGGTCCTTTACCTATTGCATGAAGATAGTAGTTAGCATTCTCTCTATTTTTGGCTTTTCTAAAATACCCTCAATAGGTTTCTTGAAACACATTAGTAGGAAAAGTTATTTGGTCTTCTCAAACAATTAAACTCAACTTCATTTGGTCTCTTCTCCCACCTTTATTCTCATCTTTTTTTCAACTCCAATAATTAAATCTAGTTTATACTTAAGACTAGTAATTAAAGTTTTTCAGTATTTATATATTTAGTGATTATGATACCCCAATTATGTGTTCCGATCCTTCATAAAAGATTAAAAGATTTAAAAAAATAGCAATTTAAGAATATACTAGATGCAGCTATAACTTACATGTTCTTCGATCTGTAATTCAACTAAAACAGATAAGGCTACCTTTCTTCTAAAAATAAAAAAGGGAGAAGAATAGAGGAAAATGGGCGGTCAAATCAAAGAATTGGTACAGAAACATGGCTTAACATATCTATAATTATAAATTTTTATCAAAACAATATCGATTTGCTAAGGGGCTGTTTGATTCAAAACAAGAATATTAAAGATTATAATCCCTCATCGTATATGACTATATAATACAAAGATACTGATTTAAAAAATTATATAAAATTTAGAATATATAATAACTAAACACAAAATAAATATGATATAAAATTTTTATATTGTTTTTAATATTCTAAATACTAATATCTAAACAGACCATAATATTATGATCAATTTTTTAAATATAGTGAAGAGTATTTTCAAAAAATAATTATTTAAAAGCTCCAATCATAACAAAAATAGATAAATAAATAATAGCATTGCAATAATTATAAAGTTAGATCAAAGCACTAACTTTGATCATTAGAGGAAACTTGATCAAACTCACTATCATGTCCATTGGATAGGTTAGAACTTTGGGATTCATGATTTTGAAAGAGAGAATCTATATCAATGAAATCTAAATACGGATCATAATTTTCCCTCTCACATGAGTTATTTCCTTCGGTATAACTCGCATGTGATGTAGTGATAATATTGTTGGGATGAGATATGTTTGGTTCGCCAATATATTGCTGAAAATTAGCATTTTCTATTCCCAAATCACTAACTGTCACATTTTCAACATCGATTATCCCAGAACATCATTGAATATGTTTCTACTTTCCAATCATAGTTATTTTAGCATGAAGATCCCCATCCATTTAATTCCAACCCGGTTATAGTAAGTGCTCCAAGTAATTGATTCTTGTGATCCCAACATTCCAACTAATGGTTCACTTGTTGTCGTTGTAGAGCACTAGAATCATTATTCTCGGCTTGTGATAAACATGGATTATCAATGAGATAATTATTGAGGATCGACTTGAGTTGTGGATGACTGGCTTGTTGTTGAGTTGAACTATCTCCTATAGAATAAACATTATTGTTTGGTGAAAGCAAAACCATTGGGCTATTTGGGTTCTTGATTATATTGTTATTGTTATTGTAGACTTGTCACATTTGTTTGAAGATGAGGCATTATCCCAAATTTTCTTTGTCTATTTCTTTGTATAAAATAACACAGAGGTTTCCCAATTGGCACGATAGGTGGTAGATTTTCGTTCTTCGGAGCTCTCCAACTATTCTTGTGACATTTACGTGGTGTGTTACAAGAAAAAATTAAATGCGAGTTAAACCAAATAAGGAGTTATTCATTAAAATTAAATTGCAGACAGTTGAAGACTTTTTTTAAAAGAAAGGAAAGAGAGTTGTAGGAGGGAACATTTGCAACACTTGTAGAGGATATTAGAACTAAAATATATATCATAAGTGACATAAAAATAGATCAAAAATATAATCATTTAGTGAAAAAAATTCATTTTTGATTTTCATGATCTAATCCTAATCACAAAATTCTTAGTAAAAAAAATAACAAAGGCATTTTCACTATCAGTATATAATTAATCATATAGCAAATATATAATTGCGTCTTTGTGAAAAATAGATATATTTATCATTGATACTCATTGAGAGCTAAGTGCGTTTGCTACAATAGCGAGACATTATTTTTTAATTAAAAATATTTTTGGTGTTTGATATGATAGGTAAACACTAAATATCTCTTAAAAATAAAAATTAGAGATAGATAATGATATTATTGAGTTTTGACAAAACTTTTAAGTACTAAATATTAAAAATAATGTCTAAATGTTCGTTGTGAAAGGATATGAAATCTTAATAACAAGAAAATGATTTCTTGAAAAATCTTTTCAAAAAATAAAATATTTTATTATTTAAATTCTAAAACCAAAAATCGAACCGAAATTTAAAAAGTCAAACCGAAGCCAACCCAAACCGACATAATATATATATATATATATATATATATATATATATATATATATATATATATATATATATATTAACCAACAAAAATAAAGAGATGTACATGAAGATGGCTTGCAACATAATGTCTGGTAAGACCGGGCGTTTCATCACATCAAGAATTTCAAGCGGGCAACATCCAATAGGTTAATTCCATAATAATGTAAACTTAATTGTTAATATTTATCCTAGATTAAGCTAAAAAACTTGAATTAAATATAATAATTATTACGGCGCATAATCATTACAAGTTGGCGATAACTATAAGTATTTATACTTAATTGTGAAGTAAAGTTATGTCCATCACCAAGTTGGTCCACAACTGCAATTCGTTGTGAAGATCCATAGTCCATACGGGTGTAATACTTTTGGTACTTGAGTTTTACAAGCGTTGTTCGACTTTCTCCTTGATACGTCCTTTTCTACCTCTCTTTCGCTTCGGTTTGTACTTCTCATTCAATATGATCATTTCGCGACCTTATGAATATTATTATTATTTTTTTCTCTCAGGTACTAGTAGACACATTATTTTTCTTTCTAGATTGTTCTTCATTATCTCCAACAATATTGATGTTACCAATATCATCAACATTATTCATCCGATCTCTATTTTCTTTTAGTCCTTTTTAGCTTTTCCTTTGAACTTTCTTCCTCAATACAAATTGCCACAAGCACTTCACAATTTCATCATGAAGTGGCTTTTGTAGGGAAAGATAAGCTCCATTATCCAAAGCCTTCTTTTCTATATGCGCATTATATTCATCACATATACCTACAATATTGTTTTAGAGAAGCAAGTCATTAGAATCAAAATACATTGAAAACATTATGTGAAGGGTTAATTACATCTATATTTATTTAGTTTTATCTATTATAACAATAAGATTTAAAAAAAAATATGTTTCTTTTCATATAACTAAAAAAAAGATTATCAATGGAGTATTTGTGTCATAAACAACAAAACTTCATCGCTAGTTTTATTTGACGATAAATTATCAATAAAAATTCACTTATTTATGACAATTAATGACATATTTCGTCGTTGATATTTTTTATAGTATATTAAATGTTATAAATAAAGATTAAAATTAAATACTCCTAGGTAAGGATTATATCCAAGCGCAACGGCTTGAGCCAAAAGATGAAAGGAAAGCAAATTCGGGTGAATTGATATTGATAATCATGCATCAATTTTTCCTTTCCTTTGGTGAGCATAGACATTCTGCCGTAGCCATATCGGTTGTCCTAACTATGCCATTACACTTTAAAAGTCGATGAGGAAAATATTATACACAAAATTATCATGTTGGGTCTATTTATTTCTCTTATACAAATTAAAGCTGATAAATTGTTATGATATATCTATACTTTAGTTTATGCAGTACATATAACAATTAAACTATATTATGTCAGTATTGTACCCAATTTAGGCAGTTCATATAAAAAGATATATTATTTAGTTTAGATAATAGGAATTTATATAGTTATTGAAGGTCATATAGGAATATTGTTAAAAGAAACTATTTTAATTTATTTAAGTGATATGTCAAAATAATTAAACATTGAATAGAGATACTACCAAAATCAAAAGATAATAGGATCAAAAGTTTTGAGATAATCTTATTTCATGAATATGCTATAAATAAGTTTTAAAAAGATTTAGCGAGGAAGAGAATTTTACCAATCATTTTAAGTATTATTATTTAACTTATTGGACTTACCAATAATTTTAATTATTATTAGTATTTGAGTTATCTATTGTCCTATTCATTATCTTTTAAGTCTTGACATCATAAGATAACTAACACAATTGAATACAAATATTAATCAATAATTTTATGAAATTACGTCAGCTGGTATTATATATCTCATATATATATATATATATATATAAAATTTTTTGTTTTTTTTAAGTTATTAATTAATTCAAGAATTTTAAGTACTAAAACAAAAATATAATGGTTATAAGATATTAAGAAGTCATTAGAAAATTCATGAATCTTTATAGAATATTGAGCTGCAAATTGATAAAATATATTTTTAATTTTTTTTACCTAAAATAATAATATGAAAGATTATAATACGATGTATTTTCTATCACGAAGTATATCAAATGAAACCTAATTTATTGTTTTAGACGTTGACTTTGAGTTTTGAAAGTTCCCTAAAGAAAAAGAATATTTTTTAAATGAACTTTGTTTCTGTTTGTGTTATATATGTTATTTGTCGTGCCATATAAATTACTTTATTTCTTACTCTAAAATGTTATTTCTATTATTGCTATAAAAGTACTTGTTCCATACATGTTTATACATAGTAAAAATGATTAACACACTTCTGAGAACTATTAATGAATACTAATAAAATGATTGAGAAATCAAATAAAACTACCTAAAAAAAATGCATTAAAGCACACCTAAACTATGATAAATTGTCTATTTTACACACCTTTTTTTTGCAATGTAAGATAGTTTAATAAATCTATTTTGTACTAATTTTGGAGTAAAAGATAATTATAGTAGTATTTAATTATTCTTTTCAAAATGTAAGAAAAGTATAAAGGGTGATTGAATGATCATTTAGAAAATTTGAACCAAAATGAGAATTTATATTTACACTTAAACATTCATTGAAATAAATTTAAACTTGCTTCTTTCAAATCTAAACAATTGAAATATTTTAAATTTAGAAACTTGCACAAATAGAATGATGAAATAATAAAAGTATATTAAAAAAATTGGTAAAAAAGCTTTTTTAAATGTGCAATTTTTTAATTGAATTATTACAAAGGAAAAAAGATCAATAAAATAAAAGGGCTTAAAAAATTTATGACCCTGTGATTTTTTTTTTTCTTCTTATTTTTTTTCTCAAGAAGACTGATTCATATTTATTTCCATTCAAAAGTTATATTTGACATTAATGATATGAATCCAAATGGAAGGAGGGAAGTAATTGACCAATTAAACAAAAAAATAAGAAATTTTCAAAATTAATTAAAAAATTAAAAAAGGAAATAATGATGTGATTATTTAAAAGTTGAAAATTTTAAAAAAACAAAAATAATAATGATAATTAGATAGGATCTTATCAATTTCTTCTCTTGATCTTTCTCTTTTCTTGTTGCCTTAATCTTATGTCTCTACATAAATAATTTTTGAAGAAAAACTTATAGATAGATTTGTAAAATTCAGAGATCTACACATTTAAAAATCATTTGTGAAGGATTTAATCAATTTTCCATAAATAATTTTTTTTGAAGAAAAACTTATAGATAGATTTGTAAAATTCAGAGATCTACACATTTAAAAATTATTTGTGAAGGATTTAATCAATTTTCTCCTTTAAATTTGTGTTACTCTAGGTCAATTTACAAAAAAAGAATTTCTCCATTTTTCTTTTATAAGAAAACCAAGTATAAAACACATATATAAGTTGATTAAATAAATAAAGTAATTGATATAAAATTATTTTACTTCGAGAATATTCAGTAAACTTGAAACTGTATAGAGATTTACGTAAAACTAAAAACCTTTTTGAAAAATTATATACATCTTTCAGGAAAAAGTTGATTGACTGTGTAACAAGCTTATAGCAAGAATTACAAAAAAAAAATATTTAATAACTAGTAAAACAACATAAACACGTGTAAAAATAGTTTTAGAACAACAAGAAAAACAATTTTGAGATTTATAAAATTAATGAAATCTAAAAAGAGATAGAAGTTAAGATAAAAACTAAGAAAACAAGAATCATATCAATCCAATCTCATATACACAAAAAAAGAAGCCACAAAAATTTTAGTTCTATATTTTTTTAAGAGATGTTAATTTTTACCTTTATATTTATATGACTTTAGCAAATCAACCATCACAGCAATAAAATTTTGGTCATGATCAATCAGCATCACGCAAACTTCTTTTATCATATCGTAAGAAGGAGTTGCCATCAAATTATCTATTCCTTCAGTATTAATTTGAGGATCTTCTTCAGACATTGAAAGGAAGAGATACAAAAAACATAAAAGAACGAAATAGAAAAGT
>JACEIK010001877.1:0-47448 GCA_018107945.1 Datura stramonium
TGGCTAATCATTGGGGAAAACCTTAGGATATTCACACACCATAGGAACTGACTGGATAGTCGGGGTCTCGGATTCAACATACTTTACCCTAACTAGTTTATATATGCAACCCTAAGAAATCATCTTCCTGGCCTTAAGATATGAAATAAACCGACCGACGGGTACAGTTGAATTTGCTTTCCACTCAAAAACTGACTCACCCGAAAATCGGAATTCCACCGCACGAGTCCTATAATTAATCAAAGAATAACATGAAAAAAACTAGTCCATACCCAAAATGATGTCAAAGTCAGTCATGGCCAACTCTACTAAGTCCATGGAGGTAACCTTACGAAACACTGTGATGGGCAACCTCTATACACCCGCCTAGCTACAATTTATTCACCAACTGAGGTAGTGACAGAGAACAATTCTATTAGAATTTAAGGGCTAAGTCCTAAACTACTTCCCGTATAAGAGGTCACAAAATACAAAGTAGCTCCTAGATCTAACAAGGCATAAGCATCAACATGGAATACTTGTAACATACTGGTGACCACATTTGGCGAAGCCTCCTGCTCCTGGCGGGACACTTGGGAATAAAACCTGTTTTGGTGCTAACCACCTCCTGAACTAGTGGGGCACCCTACTGAGGGGGTCGTGCTTCTAGAGCGTTAGAACTGGCTGAAGGGAAATCTTTGATTCTATGTCCGGGTTGGCCACACACGAAGAACGCATCTGATCCAACTAAGCATCTCCCGGGATAATTCTTGCCGCACTTCGCACAAGCTGGAAAAGTGCACTCCACCTGCATGCTACCCTGATCTCTCGAGCCTAAAGTCCTACTCCTCTGATCCCCTTTGAACCTCGATTGCGTACTGGACAATGATGAGGCTGGAGCGAGGGACCCATGCTTGGACTGCTGATGCTCTCCACCCCCTGACCTGGCTTGAGAAACCCCATAACTATCGGTTCTATCACTCTAGACCTCCCTCTACCTCCTGTATACTGACTCCATCTGTTGTGCATGAAATACAATAGAGGGAAAATCAATATCCCGATGAAGCATGGCGATCCTACAATCCTTGTCCAAATAGTTCGCCACCCAATGCACAAAACGGCTCATCCGAGCCCTCTAGTCTGCCACCAACTCCAGAGCATACTTAGATAATCAAGTAAACTCCAATGTATACTCCTGAATGAACATGTTTCCCTACTTCAAATTAACAAACTCGGCTGCTTTGAGCTCCCTCATCTCCCAAGGGGAGAACCGATCCAAAAATGTTGTGTGAAACTCTTCCCAACCTAGACTGCCCGGGCATCCTTCCACTACTTGAACCATATGTGATCCACCCTTATAGGCTGATAGGAGGTCAAGACAATGCACTCTCCATTGTTTACCCCCATAACCTGGGTGATCTTTAGAATCTACCCTATGAAATCGTGTGGATCCTCATCCACCTCTAACCCCATGAACTTCGGAGGGCTCATCCTCAAGAAATACCTCACCCTAGCTACCGCTGAATTCCCATTCTGAGGGAAATGCACCACTGTCTGATTCTAGACCAGGGCAGTCATGGCCTGTTCTAGCATCTTAATCGCTTCCTTAAACTCAGTGTAGGCAGCTGGCTCTGGTGCGTACTCCCCGTGAACAGGTGGGGCGAGTTGATGCTCACCATCACGGGCATCCTCATGATCATTACCATTACCATTTCTTCTGGCATTCATTCTTCATGTAGGCATGATTCTGCAAACGTGATTAACACGAATTAAAAGGGTAAAGGACTTTCATCGCACGACATAGATCATGAAAGAAGGGAATATTTCCTAAAGGTATAGTAGCCTCTTCATCATAAGTGTGGCGCGCTTCACACCCCATGAAAAAGACTCTACTTAACGCGGATTTAAAACTCCCTAGGACACTTTAAACCTATGGCTCTGATACCAAGTATGTCATGACCCGAACGTACACTCGGATCGTAGACACGGGATAAGGAGCCTTGAGGGACCCCAAGTTGACCCATGGCATGATCATAAATCTAATCCCAATCACATGAGCAAAATACTTGGCATAAAAAGAACATAATCATGAAATAATAGAAGGAAAATAAAAACTAGACTTAGAAAATACGGTTGATTACAACTTGTAGTTTGATAAGCCTCTAATCAGGATAAGACGGGTTGATGGGACAACTCCCCAACAAACCCAACAATCTTGAAATTGAAAGAACAACATAGAATCATAACCCTCGGAACAGGAGGACTCACCATGCATTCTCAGGACAACTCCGAGATATCTATGGGTGAGGGTGAGCCTGAGAGCTGGGGCCTGTATCAGGAAACGATACATCATAGAAAGTATGCAGTCAGTACGTGGAATGTACTGAGTATGCAAGGTAAGTAAAATGGACATTTAAAACATATATAAGATTCATAAATGATTATAAGAGTAGGACATCATGCTCGTATCGTAAATCATCATAACATATCATAAGGCTTAAGGTTTTAAAAATGTTCGTAACATAACATAATCCTGATCATGATAAAAAAGTTTTACTTAACATGACTTAAGCCATCATAAATAATCATAACATGCATAAATCATGAGAACAGTGGAAGATTCTCTTAACCAACATACCCCATATGAGCACACATGAAGCCCGACTTGTAACCCTAGTCGGGAGGGTGTTCGTACCTTGCCAAGGGTCGAATCATGAAAGTGTGACGTCACCATGAAAAGGGTAATTTGCGCTCGGGACAATCCCATAGGAGGTCCCAACATACCTACGATGGCACATAGTTTACGAGATCTGGGGCAGAACGTAGGCTCCGAACCTACTCAGTGTTCGATAGTACTCCCAAAAACATAGATAGTTCTCATAGTATAACATGCATGGATTCATGGGCTAGTTAAATCATGATAATCGTAAACAATCTTGAACGTACGTGCACAAGCCATGACATAAGGTCCGTGAGTCAGCTAAAAACATAATTCATGATTTATAAGATTTACACATACTTGTAGATCATGCATATAGCTTGAATTCCGAAAAATCATAATGGGTAACATAATAGATTCATGATTTAAATCATAATTCATGTTGGGTTTGTAATTATCATGAATGGGTAAATAGATCATAAGTCAAGATCATAAGTCAATTCCTCATGGGGCATGCATAATTAGGCTTAAATATATAGAAATCGAAATCGATAAAATTATAAATAATTTAAATAATAAAAATTGATTCAAAACCCACGGATTATGATAAGATTTTGAAATCACAAAACCCATTATCAAATCATCAATTGAGTTTAAGTAAATCAAGTTTCAAAACCCCATGAGTTTTTATTAAAATTTTTGTAGAAATCATAGAGCAGGGACATGTGGGTGTGGAAGAGATCACCTATTGGATAGCCTTACATTCCCCGATATCTCGATTCTTAACTTTCCTTGATTACCCAAGAATAAAATTTAAAGAGAATTGAGGAGAAGAGCCTAGAATATCCCTTTTATTGCCTCTCACTATACTTGCATGCATGAATGAAGTGAAAACCGAATCCTAACCCCTTTAAATTTCCCTATTCATAACCCAAAACGTCGTAGTTAGGGGCCTTAGGATCTTAGGAAACTACAAAAATACCCTTGCCTATTTCTCGCAAAAATAACCGCTGTGTGACCGATGATTCGTTACATGGCTAAACGATTCATACCTTGCCCGTCAGTAAATCGTCTTAACCGATCACCGGGGTCCTAATGGACGACACTAATGATTCGTTATGGTGGCCACCACTGTACACCATTCGACAAGTGCACCGCCTAGACTTTTCTATTTTCTTATACCTCCTCCCTACAGCCGACCTAGTAACTCGTGGTGTCCGACCGCGAGTCGTTCCCAAGCTCGTGGGGACTCCTCTTCCTCAATCTTTCCCCATTCTCCCAGACTCCCCATGAGTCACCCGACGAATCGTGGCCTTCACGATTCGTCCAACCCATATTTTTAGTTTTTCCCGTTTCAACCCCTGCCCAATCTTTTGAGTTCCCTGGTATTACACCATATCCTGGGAGACACCAAGGAAATAAGAAGAATTAAGGCGGGTGTACCTGATAACTCAAGAATCATGAAAGTTACACCATTTCGTGATGTTAAATCAAGCGTTGCATGGAAGGAAACCCATTAAAGGTGAAGTCCGAGTGCAGCCAGTATGTTCCCTTTCATGTTTCTCAGACTTTACATTTCGTGTGGATGAAGCATGTTTTTCAAAAGGTTAGGGGTGTAATTTGTGTATTTTTTGGGATTTTTGATTCGTCCGAGGATTTTTCTGTCATGTTTTTCCCAGAATGCTATCAAGTAAAACCGCATGTTGTGATATTTTTGTTTAATTAGAAAGTAGTTTATCACTCTACCAATAAAATGCACTAGTTTTTAAGTTCTGAAAAAAATTGACAACATGGTGCACTAGTTTAATTAGAAAGTAGTTTAGGTTCGAGCTAAATGCAATTATGGTGCAATTGTCGCGACACAAGCTGGCAGCTCACGTGGTCTCCCTCACGAGGATCCACAACATCTTCAAAATTTTTTGAGATAAGTGACACTTACATCCTCACGGAGTGTCAACAGACCATGTCGCTTACACTGCTCCCATTTTCACTTTTGGGAGAAGCCAAAAGGTGGCTGAAAGCCGAGCCACCTAATTTTATAACCACATGGGATGATCTTGCAAGAAGTTCTTGATCCGATTCCTTTCCTTCCTAAGAAATGCCAAGACTTATAATTCAAATTCTAAGTTTCAAACAAAGAGAGAAGGAGAGAATCAGACAAGCTTCGGGAGAGATTCAAATCATCGTTGGCAGGACTGCCTCATCACCATCAATCCAATGATGTACTGGTGCAATAATTTCCTTTTATTGACGGTTTGGAACCCCACACAAAATCTTGCTGGACTCTGAAGAATGGGGGACAAGCATTAGAAAAGACTTATGAGGGTTGTATACTTTGTTGAATCGTATTTCACAGGGAAACCCAGAGGGAATGCGACTCGAAGAGTGAGGAACAAGGAAAGCAAACTGGAGTCTTTGAAGTGGATGGCTTGATGTAGCC
Organism: Datura stramonium; assembly: GCA_018107945.1. Taxonomy (NCBI): domain Eukaryota; kingdom Viridiplantae; phylum Streptophyta; class Magnoliopsida; order Solanales; family Solanaceae; genus Datura; species Datura stramonium. Next base: position 5,079 of record JACEIK010001877.1, read on the forward strand.
TATCGCCGCATAGATAGTTGCTGCTAGCAAGATCAACTCAACACCCACTTCAGCATGAGCTTGAATCGCCTCAAGCCCCGCTGAATCTAGTGCCAGACGGTGAAGTGTGCTGGAGTAATGAACACTCACGAGTGTTGTGGAGAAAACCTCGACTTAAGTGAACTTTGTCAGTAATGTCAAGAGAAATAATCACCAACAATATGGCAACAAATTTCTACAATTTAACTCGGAGGAATCACCCAATTTCTCTTGGGGTAGCAACAACCATCAAGGGCAACAGTTCGAGTCAAAGGGCGCAGAGAAATCAAGGAGGGCAGCCAGAACCACGCCGCAGCATGTAAGCAACAATGCACCTCCTCCACCACCATCACCCAAAGATTGAGGAGATGTTCAAAACAATGATAGCTAACCAAGCTCAATTGGCAAATTCGACTATGGAAATTGGCAGCCGATGTAAAGAACAATTAGTTAGCTACAAAGGCGTTGAGTACCGCTTGGGTAATTCGCCGGAGCTCAAAACACCGACCTAGAGGAGGACTTCCGATTGATACCGACCCCCAACCCCAAGCAAGTGAATGCATGACCAATGTGAGTGGTTTGAAAACTCATGAGGTGGGAACCAGAAGACCACCAAAAACAAGAGCAAAGAAAAATGAGAGGGAGCACGTTGACGAGGGGGAAGAAAAAGGAAGCCGAACCGTAAAAGACCATCACCCCGTTCCTCAAAGATTAAAGAAACACAAGGAGGAAGCATGTTTCAAAAAGTTCATGGGAGGTGCTTAAACAGTACACATTAATTTACCTCTTGTTGATGTTTTGCGTGGAGTGCCGAAATATGCAGTACATCAAGGACATCGTGGCGAACAAAAGCAAGTTGACCGAGTATGCTACTATACTCTTACTGAGGAGTTCACTTCCGAATACAAAAACAGTTGCCCACAAAGCTCAAGGACCCCGGGCGCTTTACAATTCAAATTACAATTGGGCGTGAGTATCCAAGGTGGCGGATTATGATTTGGGAGCGAGCATTAACTTGATGTCGACATCGAGATTCAAGAAGTTGGGGATGTGGAGTCCTAGGACCAACAACAGTTGATCTTGCAACTAGAGGATCGCTCTTGCTGCACCCGATGGCATTGTGAGCGACGCTCTAGTGCAAGTGGGCTCCCCGATCTTCCCAGAGACTGGCCGTGTCGGATTTCTCGAAATGGGATGCTTGTCCCATTTATTTGGGACGTCCTTACTTGGCGAACAGAAAGCGCTTAATTGGATGTAGTCAGTAGGCGCGGCAACCATGCGGGCGCACGACAAGGTGGAGGTGTTTGATGTGTACAAGGCCACAAAGCTTCCGGCCGTGTACGAGGAACTCAGCTATCAACGCTTTGATCGAAACATATCGCCGCCGTAGCCGCAGTGTCAATGAGCCATTGGGGAAACCAACGAGAAGGTAAGCATGATATGGGTGGGGGCGTTGTTCGTGAGAAACGTCCGTCACCCTAGGGGCTGAATGGAAAGCTTAAATAACGTCGAGCCGCAATGGTAAACAGCGCCGCACTTGAGGCAACCTGTGAAATTGTTGTATTTAATGTGTACAGTTAGTTAATTAAAAAGAAAAGAAGAAAAAAAAGAAGAAAAAAAAAAAAAGAAAAAATATAAAAATGTAACTATAAAAAAAATATATATATATTGTGTTGTGTTCAAAACCTTGGGATTCTAACCAATTTCTTGTTGTAAGATGAATTTCAGTTGAATCTGAGGGCAAAATGCAAAGAATCGCAAAGGAAAAATCGAGGCGAGAAAATAAAAAGCAAAAAACAAAGGAGCCTAAGCGATGGCTCCTAGTCACGGAGAGGGCCTCCGCGTTCCCTCCGTGACACATTGAGGTGTAACTGAATTTTTAAAATTCCGTAACACCCACGCGATGGCTCGCGCCAAGGAGGGGGTGCTCCGTATTACCCTCCGTGACACGTCGAGTGTTATTTCGCGTCGGGTCACACCGGGTCGCCGGGTGACCCATAAAACGCACTCTCCTTTTAACCCCGATTTCCTCATTTTTTCCCCATTCCTTCTCCTCCGCGACAAACACCCCAAAAATCCCCTCTCAAAGTGACATGGACCTAGGCACGAGTTTTCTTCAACTTTTCTTCATTTCATCGAATTCAAGGTATGTTCTTCAACTCTAATCTCAATTCTTGTTAAATTTTTTGATTTGAGCATGCGAGGTGAGTAAAACCTGCCCTAAGTATGAATTGAGCTTGAATTCACTTAAGTTATTGTTGATTGATGTTCGTAGTATCGTTGTGGATCAGATGAACGCGAGTATATACACGTTGATCAATTTTGTGAAATTGTAGCTAGGTTTGAATTTTAATATGAAGAAGTTAAAATTGAGTTGAAATGTGAAATTCTTGTTGGGTCGTGCATGTTGGGTGAGGTGAGTTGTGTCGCTTAATGTTAACATGTTAAAGACACGACTTGACCGTCGGAGAATGAAATGTCATATGTGTGAAATTGGGGAATAGCATAGGTTTTGTTGATAGAAATTTTTATAAGTGCTATGTGATGGAAATGTTATCGATAGTAATATTGAGATTAGTCAAATGAAGTCTCGAGTAGTACATAGAATTTATACCATCGAATCCTCTAAATGCACGAGGCATTTTTGTTGTTGTTGTTTTTTTTTTATGTAAATTGGAAAAAAGAGGATTGTCTCGCTCGTAATGTTGGGATCAGGCTAAAGATCAAGTGTGGGGTGGCCCAGCTTAACCCAACCTATTCGATGCTAATTTTGATTCGACTAACATTGGACCTGCCTCATTGACTTGATAGGAACAATGGCAAGCAGGCAAAGAGCAAAGGGAAGGGCGCATCTACATCTAAGGCTTCAAGGAAAAGAATCAAACCGGAGCAAAGCTAGCCCCAAGCAGCGACAAGTGGTTCCACGTGGCCAACGCCGCTAATACCTGAACCCGATGGGTGACGACGAAGGAAGAGAAGTGGTACAAAAGCATAAGGAGAACAAATACTTTCCGAGGAGCACATTGCAAGGGAGCCTTTGGCACAAGAGTTCCCTCGAATTGTCCACAGGATTGACACTCGGCTCGGCCGAGCTTCATCTTCAAGAGCTCAAGGAGTGCACCGCACTTGATTCGGGAGTTCTACGCAAATTGGAACCCGACGCTCCGCAAGCCACCATCAAAATAAGGGGTCAAATTGTCACTCTTGAGCCCCATCACCCGAATGCCATCTGGGGCGTGGAAACACAAAACATGCCCATGTACTCCGGCACCGAACATCACTCCACCATATGCTATTATCTGTACGCACCTTGTGTGTTCGGTTCGACGCCGCGTTGGAGGCATAAGGAGAGGGGCTACCATCGACATCGCCCTACTCGCAGATGAACTGTGGTGCCGTGATCCGGCTTAAAATTATTTGTTCCTACCGATTCCGGGTTGCACATGACGTATGTCACCCGGATCGTTATGGTGTTGGCTCATGCCTCACAGCAATGGAGATCTGCTGTGCTATGATCATATCCGCCATGAACAGAGCCCGCTTGCATCAAGGGCACAGGTATGGGTTTGCGGTTTGCCGACCACATCCCTCAAGGGGCCTGATATCGAGGAAGAGGCCTTTGAATACATCCTGCATGGAAAGGCATGCCGTGGACGTCACTAAAACCAAGGCACCCGACACCACCACCCAGCCAAGCTTCTTACACTAGCCAAGGGACATGCTCAGGATGATCGGTACATGGCCTGCATATTCTCGGATGATGCTCCAAATGGGCGCATAGAAGGGAGGCCTAAGAATGAGGATGAGTCATGGCAATGACTTAGGACTACCCCTTCCTGGGCGAAAATGCTAGGGCTCTATGCTCCGTGGGGCCACCAGGGAGAGCTCGTGGATGATGACGACGTCCCCACCGATGAGGAGACACATCGTGAGGACTCCGATGTTGAGCCGATGAGGACGACGGGGAGATTCTGACATGGGAGACGAGGTAAAGAAGACCCTCGACGAAGAAGTTGAATACTTTAATTGATCAGGGATTTTCACCGCCCACTTTTGTGCTATGTTGAATTTGTGAACACGGGACAAAGGTTCTGCTTAAGTGCGGTGGCGTGTAGTTGGGGGGTGTGTCAAGGTTGTCTTGTTATTGTTGATATTCATGTTTCGTTGTTGTGCTTGGATAAAATCATGACCTTGTGATTTTTGTGTGTGTATGTTTTGTTATTTATGAATTTACAGTTATTTTTTGAATTAATGGTTAAAATAAAATTCTAAATATTATAAAGATAATAAAAAAAATACAATATTTTTAAAAAAATTGTTTAATTATTTTATGATTGGGTTTCTCGCCGTTTGTTTTCTGCCTTTTACCGAGAATAGTCTCCATTGAATCGAAGTCGTAAGTAGTGATCGTTCCCTATGATGGATGGATGACGACCGTCTTAAGGTAAATGTAGTCGATAGGAGTAGTTTGTTCTTTAGTTTATTTTTGTTTGTTTGTTTGTATCCCAAGCGTGTTGCTACTTTATGGTGGCGAAATTCTTGTTGCGACATGATATTTAACATGCAAAGGTGATTCATATGAAAGCATGCAACTTTGTAAATATGTTGAGATACCTAGGCCATCGAGTTCGATTCAGTGTGATTGAGGCTTAATGTTTCACTTGTAATTAGGCCGATTGAAGAGTCCGTGAATGCTGTCTTGAGTTGAGCATGTGCAATGAGTGTAAGGAGAGGTTTCGATTATTCCATGCTATTGTGAATTGTCTAGAACTTCTCTGGTGTGTGTACGAAAATGAAATGAAGGAAGTGTAGTGTAGGAAAGGATGTAGGCGTTTGTTTGAACCGAAAGTTTTTTTTTTCATACCCACCTTGAAGGTCAATCCTCTAGCCCATTGAGCCTTTAGCCTATATTTTTTTCTTTCTCGAAAAGCAAGGTGTAAACCGAGCTTAACCCCATCTTTTCATTACCCGTGAAGTTGATCCAAAACCTAAGCGCTCAAGAAAATAATTCTTTCCACAATGTCAAGGAGTGAGAATTGTGAAAAGAAAAGAAAATCAAAAGTGATGAAAGTAAAGAAAAGGTCAAAGGTGCACTTGCCGGATTTAAGGAAAATAAATATGTATAACTAATCTTTGTCGTTGACGCCCAGTGTGCTTAAAGAAATGGATACCAAAAATAAAGAAAGACTTCAAGAATGGGAGGATGAAGGAAGAAACAATGCCCATAATGTTGATGGTGTATTGAAAAAGCGCCAAGTAATAAGAAGTTATTGGGTTAGTCAAGATTTACTAGTTCCGTAAACATTACAACCCGTTAAGTCCTACGTGATCTTTACATCAGCGCTCCATAGTGGAGTAATACACCAGAGGCAAGCCTAAGGTTCATGACATGATGCATGTGAATTCTTTTGGGGAGAGAGAGCGAAATAAAGGTTGTTTATATGCCCGCATGTAATGTCTTCTGAAGTTCATGTGATCAAAAGGGGAAAATTTCTCTTGTGTTGTGAGGGCACATGCTCGACGAAGATTGAATTTCGTGTGACTCGATATCTTGATCGGGCTGATTTGCATGAGTTTGCCGATATCGAGAGTCGATTCTTGAGTCTAAGAGGTCTTAATGTGTTGAATGTCATTGTATTAATGAGACTATGCATGTTTTCTTGAGATTGCTATATTAAATAATTGGTATAACCGTATTCCGATTGTCGAGCCAAAGTAGCCATGATTGGGTGTCAATTGCATGAGGTGTAAGATTATTGTTCGAGGACGAACAAGGTTTTAAGTGTAAGTAAGTGATCTTGGGCAGATTTATATGCCCAAGTGATACTCAAATGCGTCATTTCGGCTTTGTTTATATGTCGATGTTTGTACATTCTCATGTGATACGTAGTTAAAAGTGAATTTAAACTAACCAACATGATTAGCGTTGTTTTGGCAGAAAATGTAATTTTGCACCACAGATGTTGGGAGAAATCGAGAATGGACTCCTAAGCGAGCAAGGAAAAGGCCAAGGAAAGCATGAAATAAAGGCTCCGCGACGGAGCCGTGTCACGCCTGCCATCGCAGATGCATTTTGCCCGATGCCGAAAAATGGTTAAAATTCCGCTGAAGGTCCGCGTTTGCCTGCTGGCACGTTGACACTATCACCTGAACATGGCACTCAAAGGAAGATGCGCGTTGGGGTTGTGGCAGCATGTTGGCCAAGCCCCGCGCTGCACCGCCTGGGTGGCACGTTGGGCTTAAATACCTCGGACGACTGGATTCCGCAAGGGTCCGCATTGCGGCGTGTCACTGAGGCACAGCACTCGCGATGTAACTCCGTGACACGTTGCTTGTTATTCCGGGAAAATTCCCAATAGTATAAGTAGAAACACTTAGGTTCATTTTTAATTATTCCGACTTGGTGGAGCAAGAACGTGGGTTACGTGGGCATTGAGGGACGAAAACTTGAGGGTTTTGCTCTCATCTCTTTCTCCTTTATTTCAATTGTTTGAAGGATTTACACTCATTTGATGATGTTTAATCCACAAATGAGTGGCTAAATTCACTTCTTGTCGAGGTTGCTATACATTTGTAGTGAAATGTGATTATTGATCATTTTGGTTTTCTATCTTTTCTTCCATGGTTGTTCTATTAATTCTTGTTCTTACCGTACAATGTGTGGCCAATGTTAATGTATATCTAAAAAGTCCTGCTTCACTCGAGATAGCAAGAAATTGGAAAGTTGTGGAATTGATAGGATATGATCTTTTACTTAGTTTGGGAAAATTGATAATTGATTTACCTTCAGGATAGAAATATACCCGAAAGTCGTATTAGTCAATTACTTGACCGGTTTTGTATGGCTAGAACATGAATTTCTTTATCACAGAAATGTAGGTGGAAGGTTCATGATTCTTAAGTTGGGTTAAATACTAGAGTTTTAATCCATAGGCAATAATTCTTGACTAGCAACCGGAGGAACGATTAATCAAATTGTATCGATAATTTATTTCCCTACATGTTCGTTTTAGCCTCAGCATGCTCATACTTATAGTTCAGACTCAAATTGTATATTCTTTTAGACTTAGTATAAATTAGGAAACAAAATATCAAAATCTTCTTCACACTGTTGTCTACATTTTTAGAGTCAAAGTTTATTGACACTTGATTAGATTGATACCTTAGTCCAGTCCCTGTGGAATCGATATGTGGCTTACTTGAGCCATTTTACTACTTGTTCGACCACGTGCACTTGCGTGTAGTCATCCAGACACCCAAACAATGCAAAAGATGGAGAAAAATACAAAAAAAAAGGCTTGGTACAGATCTCAACATGAGTCGTACCATCCTAGTACGAGCTGTACTGAGAATCATGGAAAGGTCCAGGAGAAAACTATGAAGTAAAAGAAAGTTACGGCTATGGTACAAGCAGTACCATGGCAGTCATGAAATGTTTTAAAAGAAATTGCACAGGCCAAGTGTCATGGTAGGAGTGGCACTCACGAGTCATGAAACCTACCTACGATCCATGCTAGGGAACCGTGGAAAAGACTAGAAGAATAGATGACTGGCAGAACTCAAGATATAAGAAGGAGTTACAAATCGTGTAATGTAGGTACGAGTCGTACCATACCATCCATTAAAGCTTACAAAAGATACCAGCAATTGCAAGATCAAGCCACAGAAAAATTATATGACTTGTAGGTTCTTGATATGAGTCATACCATATCTTTACACTTAGCTAGATTCCGCAGAAGCCATCCAATGTATGAGTCAGGGTACGACCCGTACAATACTATTATGGGTCATAGATGAAGGTAGCGCTAGTTTTAATAGTTTTCCCTGTTTACTTAGGGGAATTTTTCAATCATTTGTATAAATTCTTTTTAAGTTATTTTGAGTAGGAGGAAATGATAGAAGCGACTAAGTGACACAATTAGATACAAGTTGTTGTGAATTATAATTCAAGTCTTGGAGATTTCTTTCTTTAATTTCTTCTTTGTTCTTGGATTATTAAACATCAATTATTGCAATATTCAAAGAAAGTTTTCTTTCAATCATCATTGTAAGCATTTAATTATGTGTTTGTCAATGAATGCTAATAACAATATTACAAACATGAGAGGCTAAAACCTCCACAACTAGGGTTGTGGGAACCATGGTAGATTAACAAACTAGGGTTACACGAAGTAATTCTAAACCAATGCTAAACGCTTGTGTTGTATTCTCTTCATCTTTAAATGTTTCTTAACGAAGTCAATGTTAGGACTTTCCTAAATTCATTACTTTATTGAACCTAGAGAAGTAAATATTAGGAAAAGAGAGTTACAACGAAGTCTTGATCTTTATGGGTCATTGTATAACTTGAGTTGTGATCGCAGGATAGTTAATTTGGGACAAATTGATAACGGTTGAGTTGAAATTTCTCATGAGATCTAACTCAATAATTGAGTATAGTCATCCAATAGGGACGAACCAGTTATTTGGATGAACCCTAGTTATCAGTTCTACAAGTAAGCATTAGGATAGATCACGAGTGTAAACTCGAAATAGTTATGAACCCACGGGGAACACTTACCTTAGTTAATTGCAAATATTGATAAATAACAACTAATTTTCAATGTTGTTTTACAACTGTTTTCTATAAAACCCCAAATTTGGAGATAACACATCTAAAAGCTTAAATACCTACATTAGTCTAGTTCTTACCATATTCCCTGTGGGATGGACCCCAACCTTTGTTGGATTCTTTATTGACAACTTCCGCTTCATACTTTATCAGGAGTATGAGTTTGACTGTTACCACTCCTTAAAGGACTGACTATAGTCAAATTGATTAGCTGACATTTCTGTAGGATGCTGGGAATGCTAAGTACTAACTAAAAAAGCCATACGCTAATTTCTGATCACATACATGTACTATCATGGTGATTTAAAAAGAGACTATCAGAATCAAGCAACATTTATATCTGGACTTTAAATTATGCATTCATTCAAACCACATCTAAGGATTAGGGCTAAAACACATATTCATGGAAAGGGATATTGATATTAATTAAAGCCGGTAGAAGTCTTCAAGAATCTCAAGAATTATATCAAGAAGGAAATTTCCTAATCTAACCGAAGAACAGCCTTGGTTTCTATATTTCCCAGGGATAGAACTGATAAAGTTTTCTGTAAGAACTTTTAGGGCACAAGGGAAGAGAAATTTCCTTGTTGAAATTCCACAACCCTAGAGTAGAAATTCCCATAAGAATTGCCTGGACATCTTGAGATGAATGGAAGCCCTAGTCCTGCTCCGGGAGAACCGTCTTAGTTCTTTGTTCTTTTTCTAAGAGTTTGAGGGATAAGGAGAAGACAATCGGTCAATTCTCCCTAAATTCCCTTATAAACAAACCCCAAATGATGTATCTTAGGCATTAAAATAATGGGAAGTTACAAAAATGCCCTTGAAAATTGCTTTAAAATTTCTGCCTGACAGGTGGTCCGACTCAACGTACAAGTCGTACCATAATCCTATGATCCGTACTATCTGTCGTGATTAGGGACTCTACTTCAACCCATTTCTTTTATGTTTTCCATGGATGCTTACTTCGGCCTGTACCAACATCCCACAAGTCTTGGTACGAACCATAGTTTACTTTTGAGACTTTCTCTGATCTCTCTCACGACTCATCCTATGGGTCGTACCACTGTACCATGAGTCGTACCGTGACTCGTGGATACCTGGGATTTCCTTGACCATTTCGCTAATCTTTTCCATGACTGGTAAGTATGAGCCGTACCAAGATAATATGATCTGTAACATTAAGTCATGATTTCTCCAATTTCATTCACTGTACTTCTCCATCCTCCTATTACGAGTCTAGATGTGATCCATACCTCAATTGTACGAGTCGTATTGTGAATCGTACTAAGATCATTTTCTCATTTTTTTGCAGGATTAAGTTTTAGATCTAAAGGCTAGTATCACAAAGTTATGGGGTGTTACAATATCTCTCTCTTGGGAACATTCGTCCTTGAATGGAGACTAAATAAGCTGTAAAGATAGGGAAAGAGCTACAATCGCAAGACTAGAAACTATGAACTGATTACTAAAGGAGTGGTTGACTCCGAACTGAAAGAGACACACTAACTGAGCATATGCAACTGGGGTGCATACCTTAAACATGAAAGGAAGTAAAGGGGTACCGAACCTAATGGAGTAATGAGGAGAATTTAGTTCTTGATGCTAAAATTGAGTTGGAAGGAAGTAAATGAGGGTATTTAGCTAGCATGTCTGCTTCTACTTCCTATGTAGCTCCCTCAACTAGCTAGTTCCTCCACAAAAACTTTACTGAACCGACCTCCTTGTTTATCAGCATACGAACCTAACGGTCTAGGATCTGAACTGGAACTTCTTTGTAAGAGATACTATCTTTTGCACCCACACTCTCTAGAGGAACTACTGAGGTCGGGTAACTGATGCATTTCTTTAACATAGATACATGGAAGACTAGGTGCACTAATGCTAACTCCGCAGGCAACTCCAGCTCATAAGCCATACTGCCAATGCATCTCATGATCTGTAAGGGTCGATATATCTGGGACTAATCTTTCCTTTATTCCCAAATCTCATCACCCCTTTCCTAGGTGATATTTCCAAATATACCCAATCATCCGCAGCAAACTCCAACTCCCTTCTCCTTACATCCTCATATGATTTCTATCGGCTTTGAGTTGTCTCAGTGGTTCTCTGATGATTTTACATAGCCTTATGGACTGAATCCAGACCTATCAAGGTTGCTTCACCAATCTCAAACCACCCTATGGGAGATATACACATCTTACCATATAGTGCCTTGAATGGGGCCATCTGAATACTGGAACAGTAGTTGTTGTTGTATGCAAACTCAATGTGAAGTAGGTGATCATCCCAACTACCCTTCGTATCTTCTAAAGTCTTGATAGTCTGCTTGTCCTAGCCATCTATCTGAGGGTGGAAAGTTGTGCTGAGCTTAACCTGAGTACCGAACCCTTTCTGGAATGTCTTTTAGAAGTGCGAGGTGAATTGAGTACCCCTATCTGAGATGATAGACAAGGGAACTCCATGCAGTCTGACTAACTCCCAAATGTATAGCGTAGAATAATCTTATGCTAAATTGTAGTCTTAACTGGCAGGAAATGTGTCAACTTAGTTATCTGGTCCACTACCACCCAAATAGAGTCGTGCTGTCAGCTAGTGTGAGGTAAACCTGTGATGAATTCATGTTCACTTCTTCCCACTTCCAAGTAGGAATACTGATATCCTAAGTCATACCTCCAGGTCTCTGATGTTCAACTTTGACCTGCTAGAAATTGGACACTTAGCTACAAATTCTGCAATGTCTTTCTTCATGCCATTCCACCAGTAGATTTTTCGTAAGTCACGGTACATCTTGGTGGAACCTGGGTGGATAGAGTATCCAGTACTGCAGTCTTATAGTAGTATCCGCTACAACAAATCCTCTACCTCTAGAACACACAATCTTCCTTAGTAACGGAACACACCATCTCCCATTTTTTATAATGCTTCCACATCTTTTCTTAGAACTACCTCTTTCAACTTGAGTAGGATAGGGTCTTCATCTTGTTCTAACATATTCTCTACCACCAGTGAGGATTATGACCCCTCTATATTAAAACTCCACCATCCACTGAATCAACTAACAGTACTCCTAATCAAGCCAACCTATGGATATATCTTGCCAACTTCTTTTTACTTTCTTCAACATGAGAAACACTTCCCATAGACATCCTACTGAGGGAATCAACCACTACATTTGCCTTTCTTTGGTGATATAGCACATTCATGTCATAATCCTTCATTAATTCCAGCCATCTCCTCTGACGGAGATTTAAATCCTTCTGACTGAACACGTACTGCAGACTTTGGTCGTCTGTGAAGACATCCACATGAACTCCATAGAGATAATGTCTCCAAATTTTTAAGGCAAACACTACTTCCGCCAATTCAAGATCATGAGTTAGCTAGTTCTTCTCATGGACCTTGGGTTGTCTGGAAGCATAAGCTATGACTTTACCATGTTGCATCAGAATGCAGCCCAGACCAACTCTGGAGGCATCACAGTAGATCAATAACCCGTCTAAACCTTCTAGCAGAGTTAGAAATAGGACTATAGCGAGTCGAGTCTTAAACTCCTGAAAACTCTTCTCACATTCATCAAACCACTGAAACTTCACCTTCTTGTGAATCAATTTTTTCAAAGGGGAGGCAATGGAGGAGAATACATTAACAAAACATCTGTAATAGCCAGCTAGATCTAAGAAACTCCTAATGTCTGTTGGAGAGGTGGGTCTTAGTCAGGCCTTAACTGTTGCTATCTTCTGAGGATCCACCTGAATACCCTCCCTGGACAAACCACATATTTAAGGAAGGCAACATATCTTATCCAGAATATGCACTTGCTGATTTGACGAATAACTTATGGTCCTTGAGAGTCTGCAAAACTATTCTCAGATTGTCTGCATGCTCCTCCTATGTTTTGGATAAACCAGAATGTCATCTATGAAGACAATAACGTCCATGTCCAGTTACGGCTTTAACATCCTATTCATTAAGTCCGCAATGGCTATAGGAGCATTAGTTAGTCCAAACAAGATAATTACAAATTCATAGTGACCATATCGAGTTCTAAAGACAATTTTTGGAATGTAACATTCTCTGACCCAGAGCTAGTGGCATCCTGATTTGCGATCTATCTTGGAGAAATAGCTATCTCCCTAAAGTTGATCGAACAAGTCATCAATCTTGGGTAGAGGATATCTGTTCTTGACTGTGACTTTGTTCAGGTGACGGTAGTCCATGCATATTATGTGGGTAGTGTCTTCCTTTGGCACGAATAGAATTGGGGAAGCCCACAGAGGGATGTTGGGTCTGATAAAACCCTTATCCAGCAGGTCTTTTAGTTGTTCCTTCAATTCCTTAAGTTCAGATAGAGCCATTCTATAAGGAGGGATAGAGATAAGCTGGGTATCTGGGAGAAGTTCTATGCCGAAGTCTATCTCTCGCTCCGGTGGGACTCCAGGAAGATCTTCGGGTAAAACATCAAGAAAATCATTGACAACTAGGACTAAATGGAGCGTCAGGATTTTGGAACTAGAATCCTTGACCCTAACCAAGTGATAGATGCACCCCTTTGAGATCATTTTCCTAGCTTTAGGGTAGGAAATAAATCAATCCTCAGGCACTTGAATACTACCCTTCCACTCTAGGACTGGTTTGTTAGGAAATTGGAATTTAACGACTCTAGAACTGTAGTCAATTGAGGCATAACGGGAATGTAACAAATCCATGCCAAGAATTAGGTCTAAGTTGACCATGTCTAGTTCTACTAGATCAACTGGACAACATTACCCGACTGGCTCTAATTGACTCACCAACTGGGGTAGAGACAGAGAATGGTTCAGAGAGACTTTCTGGTCTAATATCTAGCTGGACTGTAATATTAGGAGTCACGAAGGAATGTGTGGCTCCTGGATCTTGTAAAGCATATACACAAATATGGAAAAGGCACAACATACTCTTAAGCATATTCGGTAAGTTCTCCTGATCCTGCCTGGAAAATAGAGTGTAAAAATGATTTTGGCGCTGAGCACCACCTGTGGTTGAAGTGGTTCCCTGCTGAGATGGGCGACCTGCTAAAGCTACTGAGGTAGTAGACTGAGCCTTTCCTCGTCCTACTAAACGGCACTCTCTCAACTTGTGACCCAGCTGACCACAACCAAAACAACCCTCCTTGCCCAAACGGCACTTCCCCGGGTGATTCTGGCAACACTTGGGATAAGCTGGAAATGTGCAGCTACTGGAGACATGGATCTGGTACTGGGAGCCTGATGTTCCACTACTTCGATCTTCACAGGATCAGAAAGAAGGGGAATTGGTGGATGAGGGTGCTAGAGGTCTCTACTGCTGCTGCTGCAGGCGACTAATTACACTTGACCTCTGTTGGCCATAACCAAACTGGTCTATCCTTGCCCACTTGTTCTCTCTCTCAATCTCCTTCAACTTCTCTGCCTCTATTTGATGTGTTTGAATGATGAGACTAGAGAGATCGATGTCTTTGATATGCATCGTTGTCCCGCATAATTTAAGCACCAAATCCAATTCTTTGCTAACGAACTTGAGCATATTAGCCCTTGGCTCAACAGCCATTTCCAGAGCATATCTCGACAAATCAGTGAATTTCAATGCATACTCTTCCACTATCATATCGTTCTGCCTCAAGTTCATGAATTCTATAGCCTTAGCCTCCCTCAGCTCTCGAGGAAAGAATCTATCAAGGAACGATGTGACAAACTCATCCCACTCTACTGGACCTGCTCTATTCGGCCTCCCTTCCCTCTATTATTTGTACCAAATCTTAGGCTACTCCTTTCGACTAGTAGGCAGCTAGATCAGCACTCTCTGTGGAGGTAACACCCATGATTTGAGTGATCTTCTGTACCTCGTCAATGAACTCTTGTGGATCTTCTTCTACCTTGGACCTGTGAAATGATGGGGAGATTCATTCAATGAAATCCCAAACGCTGGTTGTAGCTGCAGACCCATTTGTATTCTCTGGCACCATGACCTACTGATTACCCTGATTAGTCATCACCTGTGCCATCATCTAGACGACGGCCCGAAATTCCGCGTAGGACACCTAGTCGTCGTAAGGAGCTACAGGAGCTGTTGGGGCCTGACAGTTAGCATTCCCAATACTTCTACCATTTCCTCTCGAGGGGGGCATTGTTATCTGAAAAGAGTGGAACACGAGTTAGAAGGACATATTAGTGTTTAAAGCTCTACGCAGGATAAGAAGTGTGAATAAAAGGGAATTTTCCTAGAAATGCCTCGTAGCCTCCCTCTCATAAGTGTTGCGCGCTTCTGACCTATGAAAAGGAATCTACTTGACGTGACTTTAAGACATCCTAGGACACTCAAAACCTAGGTTCTGATACCAAGTTTTTCATGACCTTAGTCTACACCCTGGACCCGACACAGTACTTAAGGAAACAAGTGACCCCAAGCTAACCCATGGCATAGCATACTACTAAACTTCTGGATACTACATGAATTCAATAAGTAGAAGTTTGAAAACATAACTGAACAAAATACTATTAAGCAATCCATTGCATCTAATAACACACTAAGTAACTAACTCTGTCTGAAAGCTAACTAAGAAACTACTTAGTTACTGGGACAAGTCCCAGCTAACTCTAAAGTTTGTATTCAAGAAAGTAAAACTGATATAGAAGCTAAGCTCTCATACTCAGAAGATAAGGACTCACCACAGAACTCTGTTGAATATCACCGGAGAAGGACTACTAATGGTGATGAGACTAAGAACCTACACCTGTATCATGAGATGATATAACATAGAAATATGCATCAGTACTTTGAATGTACTGAATATGAGTAATATGAAATAAACATACAAGTACTAAAAATCTGTAAGCTGAACTAAAAAAGAACATGCAAAGACCGTAACAAGAATCATAAATACTGTAAACACCAAAGTTGTCTAAAGGTCAGAAGCATATTCTAAAATCTAGAGGGCTGGACTAAGCTGGAGATTGAGACTATATTGGGCTATATTGTTCTATCATGTGCTATACTACGGGAGATACTATAACAGATATTTAACCATATGAGCTAGACATGGAGTCTGATGTATACCCCCCATCGGAGAAAGCCCACTATACCTTTCCAGGGTATAGTAGTTGAGTTGGGTGATCACTGTCTAATGCCCATTCGGGCTAGTAACCTAAGGTGGCAACGTAGTTCTAGGAACCTGGGTGCACTGAACCCCAGCCTTCTCGGTGCTAAGTTCTACTCGCACTGGGAATCCTAATTTTTATTAACTACGTTGATCGCTCGAAACTGATGTCCTAAGATTTCAATCAGAACTACTTACCTGGAAGCGTTCTAAGAGTCTAGAGGACTTGACAACTGAAACATAGGTGATCTAAGACTTTCCAGAGCTGCTTTATATGAAAGTGTCATAATCGTCTAAAGAACAATCTAAGGACTGATAACTGAGACTACGGAGTTTTACTGAACTCCTCAAAATACTGACTATAGTCATACTGATTAGCTAACATATTTGTAGGATACTGAGAATGCTAAGTACTAACTAAACAAGTCATATGCTAATTTCTAATCATATATTTGTACAATCATGGTGATTTAAAAAGAGAATATCAGAATCAAGAAACATTCGTATCTGGGCATTCAATTGTGCAAGACCCATTCAAACCATATATATGGATTAGGGCTAAAAAACATATTCATTGAAAGGGATATCGATATGATTAAATCTGGTCGAAGTCATCAGGAATCACATGAATTATACCAAGAAGGAAATTTCCTAATCTAACTAAAGAACAACCCTGGTTTCTATATTTCACAGGGCTAGAACTGATAAAGTTTTTTATAAGAATTTTTAGGGCATAAGGGAAGAGAAATTTCCTTGTTGAAATTCCACATACCTGGAGTAGAAATTCCTCGAAGAACTACCTTGAAAGCTTGAGAAGAACGGAAGTCCTAGTCCTTCTCCTAGAGAAACATTGAGTTCTTCGTACTGTTTCTGAGAGTTTGAGGGAGAGTGAGAAAATAATCAGTCAATCCTCCCTATATTCCCTTCTACTGAACCCCAAATGATGTTTCTTAGGCATTAAAATAATGAAAAGTTACAAAAATGCCCCTAGAAATTGCTTTAAAATTTCTGCCCGACGAGTGGTACGACACAACCTATGGGTCGTACCATAATCCTACGATCCCTACTACCCTCGTGCTTAGGGACTCTACTTCAACCCATTTCTCTAAAGTTTTAAATGGATGCTTACTGCGGCCTGTACCAACATCCCACGAGTCTTGTTATGATTCATAGCTTACACTTGAGACTTCCTCTGATCTCTCTCATGACTCATCCCATGGGTCGTACCACGAGTCGTACCATGACTCGTGGTTACTTGAGATTTCCCTGACCATTTCACTAAACTTTTCCATGACTGGTCAGTACAATCCATACTAGGATAATATGATTCGTAACATGAAGTCGTGGTTTCTCCACTCTTATTCACTGTACTTCTCAATCCTCATGTTACGAGTCGAGGTACAATTTGTACCACAATTGTACAAGTTGTATAGTGACTCGTACTGAGATTATTTTCTCAGTTTTCTATAGGATCAAGTTTTAGATATAAAGTCTATTCTTAGGATGTTCTAGGGGGTTACACCTTACAATCTATCATAGGGAAGTGTCACCCAGTTCGACAATAGAAAAAGAAAAGAAAAATAAATTGCTCCTCAGGAAAGAACCGTGGTATAAAGATTTTCATCAGTGTTTATTCACTAACTACTATTTACAAAGAAAAAAAATCAAACTTGGGTCATGAAAAATTTGAAAATTCAAACAAGGACCCAACCATATGCACTAATAATTCAAGAACACTATTTCATTTCATCCATCATGACCCCAATAAAGGCTCAACAACCATCCAACAGTTATCAAAACAGCAGCCCGACAAGGGCAACATCAATGATCATCAATAACAGCCCGACAAGGGAATCCCAAGCCCGACAAAGGCTCACAAATCATCACAATTCAAAATCAAAATCACGACAAGGGAAACATCAACATCAATACTAATGACCACAAAAAAATACACTCATCGCACCCCTAACTAAAATTATACAATGTCCCCAATGTATGTATACAAAATAAATGAGGGCAAGAACTCCCTTAAGTGGTCACTTATCATCATCATCATCTTCAGCCTCAACATACCCATTATGGCATTCATCTCCCAGATCCTCCTCATTATCCCCCAAGCCCTCGAACAAGTCTTCTATGAGGCCTCTGAGTGTAGAAGGGGCAGCCATAGTTGTGTCAAGTGCTCTCATGTTGGTACCGCCATTGATGCCCGACCATTCCATTCCCTTACTTCAGTCCAAATAGAAGTGAACACCCCCTCCACAACATCCACACATGAGCATAACTTGCTCAAGCTATCATATATTGACTTTTATCTCCTTTTTCACCGTCTTGGAAATCAAGGCAGGGAGACTTTTAGCTAATTTCTAAAGATGGCTCTCATGGGAGTGTGTCATATCTGCGAATTGTGTAGGATACTTGGTTGAGAAGTTGTGGGAAGAGGTGAGGCTCTCCTAGTAGGTGCGTCTCTAGAAGCCAGGCCTGATGCCTCAAGATGTGGCATATTGAGATCGGGGACCATGTGGGCCTGCTAAAATCCATGAGAGAAGGACTCCTCGGTGACTTTTAAGGCTTGCATCCATTTTTGCTTGATCTTGGGAGAATCTGCATCCCTTTTTCTGTCCACAGTGATTGCACCAGTAGCGGAGCTGGGGGCCTCATTTGGAAAAAGTGGCACTCCTGCTTGGAGGCAAAGCTGGGATATGAGCACAGTATAGGGAATTGAGGTTCCAGCTTGCCCACCTTTCTCTTCATCTGAATCACAACTATTTCCACAAATTTTATAAGGACCTGTCTCATGATACAAGTTATCGGGATGGCCACCTCAAAATTTACCCTCTGCTCATTCTTTGAGCCACAACTTGGCTTCAAACTTTAAATCATGTCGGGAGATCTCGTAACCCATAAAAGCCCAGAATGGTGTGTCAACTGCAATGGTAGGTGCAATCCTACTGAACTAATCCTCTTTGTTGGCAATTTTGGTCGAATACTCAGTTTCGGGGTCAATCTCATCCTCCAAAAATGAAGAATTGATGGCCGACGGTGTGAATGTCATCTTCGACACCCCTCACCATAACTAAGGGAAGGCACGGGAATTCATCAACCTTGCCTCTATGATGCATGCTCTCTTTCTTAGCCTAGTATGATGCATAGAACTCGGTCACTAGGCTATAGTAGAAGTCTGACAAAAAATTG
This sequence comes from Datura stramonium, assembly GCA_018107945.1. Taxonomy (NCBI): domain Eukaryota; kingdom Viridiplantae; phylum Streptophyta; class Magnoliopsida; order Solanales; family Solanaceae; genus Datura; species Datura stramonium. The sequence continues at coordinate 24,014 of JACEIK010001877.1, forward strand.
GCAAATGCGTGCCATTAGCAGTCAGTGAATTATGTTGTGATGTCGGGGAAGTCACCCCCAACCCCATGAAGTCGAAGCACTTCTCCATCGTGATATAGCGCCCCTTGCAAATAGCATAGTGCCCCTACTTGTCGGGCACACAAAAGATAATAGCTTCTCTACTATTGGGGGCTGGGGTCGCCCTTGCTTTCCCCTTTCCTTTATTTTTAGATGAGGTTGGGGCCTTGCCTTTGCTTGGTTTCCTGGATGAAGAGATAATCTGCAGGACCATCTTAGTGCCATAAAATAATATTTATTTTTGTATTTTCTTGGATAATGGAAAAGAGAGGTTATATCTATTCTAAGATAAGGAAGAAAATTGTAAAGATTGGATGACGAACAAATTGAATGGTTTAGAGATTAAGTGTTGGCAATATCAGTGGGACACCAGTGGAGACCCACAAAGAGACAGTTAACAACCGGTTATGTACAGTGGACTAGGAAAAAAATATAACATGGTGCCACATAGGCGTTTCGCCAATCTTGCATCGCGGAACACCGGTGAAACACAGGTCTGGAATAGTGGCCTGAAGCCTTGTACCCCAATCTGCACTTCATCCTACATTTTACCAGGCCTAACCAGCGGTTCGCCGGTGAACACCGTTCAGTGTATTTCATCCCCAAACTCAGTGAAACAACAAATATTTCATATCCAAGATTCACTCACCCACACCACAACAACAAAAACAAAGTAAAAGTGATAATTCACCCTTAAGAAAGACGTCACTCCGTCTTTCATCTGCCAAATCGTGCATTCAATGCACACATGGGGCTACTCAGACTTCACCCTCAACTAAAAGCAAGCAAATGAAGAATCATGCATTTTACCATAGAGGCTACCAACATTAACATTCAACATTTTATCAATGCGCCCACAATGAAAAATATACCAGCAATGAAAATCATAAGAATAGGGCAATGGGGAGACATGAGTGGGGAAAACTTTTACTTTAGCATGCTCAAACTTATTCACATCTTCAAATAATAATCAAAATCAAAGTATAAGACACATACCGAATGAATTTGAGAGCAAAGAGCAAAGAAAGATAGAAGCTTGATGTTAACCAACAATGGAGTTTCCACAAGACTTTTGCTTTAGCTTAGTGAAAAGATGAGGGAGAAGTGATGAGTTGATGAGAGTGGGAATGGGGAATTTATAGGAGAGGAGTGTTATGTGAGGTGGTGGGCTTAATGGTGGGAAGATGGAAAAGTGGTATATGGGGAAGTTAAAAAGTGTAAATTGGGAAATGGAAAGGTGAAGAAAAGGGTTAATGGGTAGTTGGAGAGGTTTCGACCGAATTTTTAAATCCCTAGGTCTTGTTTGGTCAATGGGTTGGTCAATATTTTAATTACATTACGTACCTTGGCCTTCATTTATCCGGCGGTCACTAGTGAGTACCAGCATTTCGCTGCCTTAACGCAGGTGACCAACACCATGTTCAGTTACTGCTTTGTATATGGTGGTTGACCGGCAGTTCGCGGGTTCGCACCTACATTTCGCCAGTTTTGTCGGTGTTTGTGCTTCAACTCCCAGGTTTTCTATTTTGAATTGGTGGTACGCGGTTTGGCACTGGCATTCTGTCGGCTGATATCCAGATTTCCTTCTTCTTCTCCAGCTTTTTGCCTGTAACTTCTATTCCTGCGGCGCTTCATGAACATGGACCGGCTGTTCACCGATCAATAGTAGTACCTACCCTGTTCTTATATTCTCTTTGTTGCACATCCACTCAATCCTACAAAACAAAAACATCAAAGTGCTCAATGTTAAAAAAGTTTGGGTTGCCTCCAAAGAAGTGCCTTAGTTAATATTGTGGCACGATGGATATCTTCTCAATCTTCAACACTGCATAGGGTCATACTTTGATTCAATCTCATTATCAAATGGTTCATAATGCTCCACTTCACCATCAAGCACTGCCATGACCTTACACTCATCTGGGGGCTTAATAGGCTGACACACATTGAAGGTGACCTCATAACCACCTACTCGGAACTTTAGCAATCCAAGCTCCATATAAGTCAAAGCTCTTTCCATTGCTAGAAGTGGATGCCCCAAGTGAATTTGCACCTCGATGTCCATCTCACAATCCAACACAACAAAATCAGTTGGGAGTAGGAATTTGTCTACTCTCACAAGGACATCAACTAACACTCCAACAGATCATTTAATTGACCTATCCGCCATCAAGAACCTCATGGATGTTGGTTTAGGACTCCCACACCTGAGTATCTTGAAAATTACCAGAGGCATCAAATTAATACCAGCACCGAGGTCGCAAAGAGATTTATTGAATATGCACAAGCTAATTGTGCAAGGAATGGTAAATGCTCCAGGATCTTCACATTTTGGAGCAAGGTTGCTGGACATGAAAGCACTGAAATGATGGGTCACCTCATCGATGCCCGTATCCACCATCTTCTTTTTCTTCAAGAGCTCCTTCATAAACTTCACATAGCCTTGGATTTGAATCAAAGAATCCACAAATGATATATCAATGGATAATTTTCTGAACATTTCTATAAACTTGCGAAATTGAGTATCTTCCTTTTTCTTGGTCAATCGCTATGGATATGGAGGTGGAACTCTTATTTCTTGATCTTTGTCATTGGGGGCCTTCTTTCCCTCATTCACATTCACCTTATTCGAGGGAGTCAAATCAACTTCTCCCTCATCCTTCCCTTCTTCATCATCACAACCAGTTCGTGTTTTTGGTGCCTCTTCCACAACATCATCATCCTTTGCCTTTGAGTCAACAACATCTTCGAGCTTCACTCCCACATTTGTCAATATCTTGCTACTCCTAGTCACAATTTCCATGCAATGGCCATCTTTCTTTAGATTGGGAACAGTGTCACTCGGGAGTGCACCTTTCATGCAGGGGTTCATTTGTGAAGACAAATGGTTCATTTGGGATTAAAGGTGCTTGATCGATGTTGAGTGGGAACTTACTATTTAGGCGAAGTTATACACCTCCCCTTTTAATTCTTTAACCCCACTGTCAGTAGATTTTACCTTCTTCAACACCCGAGACAACATGTCTTCAATCTGTGAGTTGCCAACATCACTCACTCCAAGCAGCCCTTGAGATGCTTCTACTTTTGGAGGAGGCACATAGGGGTTAGCACTTTGGTGATATCGCTCTCCGTCACGATTTTGATCTCTATTCACCCATCGATCATTTCTATCCCCCCATCCCTGATTATCATGATTTCTCCAACCCTCATTCTCATCTTTCCTTTCTCATATCTTGGTGGTGAAGTCTCATCATCAAATTGACTATGGCCTTGAGCACCTACAGCATTCACACTTTTTGCACCAGCTCCAGTCACATGTTTCGTCATCAAATCTAGCTAGGTCATTATCTTAGCAGGAGTTTCATCTCTAGCCTCACCTCTTTTCCTCATCTCCGCAGTCATAAGGTTGGGAGCAACACTGCTAGAAGATATCTCAACTTCTTATGCCATTCTTGCATGGTCTTAGTCATTCTATCAAGAAGTGCTTTGGCTATTCCATAGGGCTGATTCATGATGGAAACCCCACCAAATTATTTTCCACAGACTTATTGATAGAATCTAATGAACAATAGAAGCTCTAGAGTAGAACCTCATCGGGCAACCCATGGTTTGGGAAAATGGCAATTTTTTCTTAAACCTTAACCATGCTTTAGGGAGTTGATCCCCAGCAAGTTGTCGGAAGTTGGTAATATCATCCCTCAATTGTAGCATCCTCGAGGGAGGGAAGAACATATCTTAAAATGTTTCTATGAGTTCAGTCCAAGAGGTGATAGACCGTGGAGGTAACTCCTCCAACAAAACGGTTGCTTCACTGGTTAGTGAAAATTGGAAGAGCCTCAATCTGAACGACTCTTGACTTATATTTACGATATGGAAGGGTTGGCAAATCTCAAGAAAATTTCGGAGATGCCTCCAAAGAGCCCCTTTATTTAAAGTAAGTGCAATATTGTACTCTTCACATCAAATATTGTATTCCATACTATAAGAGGTTGGCGAACGGCACCTGCTACATTGGGCATCACAGATCATCATCCTCATGATCTATATGCCTGTCCACCAAACCTTCTCCTTCTTATGAGTGTTGACTCACATTAATATCAACCTAGATCGCGCCAATCACAACAGTAATGTCAAATCAACCAAGATGCAATAAAACAATTCCAAATAACAAATAATAAAAGGCTATCAAACTATATTTCCCGGCAACGATGCCATTTTTTATAACGTCCAAGTTCACTCCTCTTAATGAGAGAATGTAAATAGTCATTGGCAAAATAAATATACTAAACGAATGTTTGGGTCGAATCCCACAGGGAATAGTAGTTGATCACGTAAGAGTGTTCTATCAAATTGAAGTAACTTGCATCAATGTCTCAACAACAATAAAGTAAAAATTGGGGAAATCGCTACTTGTCAATTGAACTACAAAATTCACTCACGAAAATAGGGATAAAGCATAGAAAAATACCAAAAGAGAGACTACTAGGGGTGTGATATTATCGATGCATCATCGAATTGGGATTATTAATAGCTCCCAGCATTACTCAATAGTATAATTAGTTGTGGACGAGATGGCACCTTACATTTTTCAACCAATTAGGTGTCTTATACCTCCGGTTTTATCATACCCCAAAGTCCTTTTCATAACAACCACATCAACATGGGTGAGAATCAACTATCTCTAGCTTTGAATCTCAATGGGTGTTTGACAATGGGTTTTGGCTATCTCTAGCCCAACCCTACATGATCAACACCTAATTACCCCCTTATGTTTCATCACCCATACTCTAAATTCCTTTTTCAAGAAAAATTAGAGTAAGTAAATACAACCCACATTTTCAACTATGAGTATTTAGATTAAAACATAGATAAAACACTAGAACTATACTAATTGAGTAAATCTAAGATCAATTAAACAACATCCAATCCAAATCAACGTCAATCATTCGCACACCCTAGCAATGAATTTATCTACTCATGTAAGTAGAAGAAGATATTGCATTAAGGAATAATTATCCATTCAACAAAATGAGTAAGAAAATTCAACGACATGGTTCTGATCTCCAATGGAGTTCTTCTAACTTTTCAAAGAAGAAGATGAAGCTTTCTCTCGCTACAATTCAATTCTCCCATTTCTCTCTACTTCCTATTCAATACTCAATACAGTGCCAATTAATGATAGAATAGAAGGTTCAGTTCCTTTTTGAGATTTACAAGAGTAGGGTACAAAAATGCTCTTCTTTTTCTAAGGTGGACACTTTTTCACTTCTCTAACGGGCGTCACTTGCGAGTCACCGGCGGTTCGTTGGTGCAAGTCCACGGTCCGCCGATAAATCAAAACTAATGGACAGTGGGTTCCGGAGAAATTTGGCATTGACGCCATTCTTCTTAAGCCTAGTGGGTTTCTGCGAGTGATCGACACTTCACTAGTGTCTTCCGGTGAAGTGTCAGTCCTCATCTAAATTTTATGCTTTTTGTTCCATTTTATGATTTTTCTACTCAAGTTAAATACCTGTAAAGATCAAGGAAAAAGAGCATAAAATCCACCTAAAATACTTGAAAACCAAACAAAAACTCATTTCTAAGAGCCTAATGAGTTGGTAAATTACCAACTCATCAGAAGTGCATAATTTTGACTAACACCTCGGTGAGATGAGAGAAGTAGCACACTAGAGGCTCAACTCCAGAGGAAATTCAAGACAAATCTGGTGAGATGGTAGGTGTTGCATTCCGGGATGGATTTTCTAACTCTAAAAGTTGAATTACTTAAGGGAAAAGGAGTCATTTGTTACCTTTCTTATAAATACCTTGTCTAGGACATCTGTTAGGCATCTTTTCATCATATCGTTCATTGTACGCAATCTTTTGGTGGAGAGAAAAGTAGTTCATTTTTTTATAAGGTTTTTCTTATTTACATTTATCTTTGTTAATCTGAATGATGATTTATTTGGTTTTACACTTGAAGATGAGCAGCTAAATTCCTTTTTCTGGGGTTTTAGCCATGGCTGATGGTTTTAGTTTAAATATTCATTTATGCTAGTCTTTCAATTCTTCATCATTCAAATTACAAACTCTTTGAAAACGAAATTAGTTCTTAGTTTAATTTATATTAAGACTTTAGTAGAATAATCTAAAAACCATTTCCCCATTTTATTTGTGTTAACTTGAACAGTGAAATAAACGTTCAAACTTAAGCAAATAATATATCATGTCTTTGTGGGTACGATATCATAACTTCACCATCCTATATTACTTGATAATCATGTGTGCTTGCATGCGTTTGACGATATCAAGTTTTTGGTGCTGTTGTTGGGGACTTGAATTTATTAATTGTTTGTAGTAAGGATTTGTATTACACTATTCTACACTTTACATTGGTTATTGGTAGCTAAAAGTTTCAGGTGTTGTTTTTCGGTGTATGCTAGTTACTAGAAGTCAGGGACAACCCTTGGCTCACTTTAATCCAAAAATTGAAAGAACTTTTCATGAGTTAGCAATGGCAGAAAATAATGAGCAAGCACGGGGCAACAACCAAGATAGGATTTCAGTGCTCAACTTTGCTCGACCAAACTTGGAGAATGCTTCCAAAGCGATCATCAAGCCGGCCATTACTGGAAACTTTGAGCTGAAGGAGAGAACTGTGCGATTGGTCCAAAATACTTTTCATTATCAGGATAAGCCGCATGAGGATCCCCACAAGGATTTGATGACATTCGTGGAACTTATTGGGAATTTTCACTATCCAAATGTTTCTGATGAGTATGTTAAGCTCACTTTGTTCCCATTTCATTGATTGGAGAAGTGAATGAGTGGCTTTAGAATGAGCTAACTGGGTTCGTCACTACATGGGAAGCTTTTCCAAACAAGTTCACAAATAGGTTTTCCTCTTCAAGGAGAATAAAAAAGTTGAGAGGAAAGAAGTTAAGATTCATTCAGAAGGACGGTGTGACCTTGGCTTAAGCTTGGGAAAGATACAAAGGATACTTGCGAGATTTTCCATACCACATGAAGCCAAAGGAAATCATTGGGCACAACTTCATGGAGGAGTTTAAGCCAGAGTCTAAGATTCTGCTTAACGCCACCGCACAGGAGCAGATCTTGTCCAAAAGCTATGATGAGATAAAGGCTCTATTGAATCTCATGTTAGCTAGGAGCCAAGATTAGCAAGATTCAAGAAGAGGTTTTACAGCAACCAAATTCCCAGGGAAACATAAGGTTCATGGTGTAGTAGTAATTCGAGTAGATATTAGTCAGTTGGAGAATGTGATCTGCAAGTTAGTGACCATACCAGAAGAAAGTTTAGAATCCACCGCCATCCTATGAGGCGTGTAGAGAAATTCATGCATATTTAGGTTGTCCATTAAACCCATAATCTATCTATTTTTTGGGTCAACAAGGTCGTAGTGGAGGTTTAACAGGAAATATTTACAATCAAGGGTACAATAATGTAGCTAATCCTCCATGGGGAGGAAATCAGAACTTTTCGAGGCCCCCGAACATCTTCCAGAGACCTCAGGGCCAGCAGCCTGGCAGTTCTTTAAAGGAGATCATGGAACAGTGGATGGTCCAGCAGACTTAGATTATTAATGAGATGTAGAAGTCAATCTATGAATTTGAGAGTCAAATGGGCCAATTGGCCCTTCAGCAGACAAACAGACCTCAAGGGGCACTTGCAAGTAACAATGATAAGAACCCCAAAGGAGAATGTCAGTGCAATCTCTTAGCACAGTGGAAAGGAGATGGGTCAAGTGACACCAAGAGATAACAAGGCAGAGATAGAATAGGTTGCAAAGTCAAAGTAGGAGGTTGGTGATTCAAGTCGTTTAGAGCCGAAAGTGGTAGAAGTTAGACCACCCCCTCCATTTCCACAGAGATTAAAAAAGTAGAAGGAGGATGTAACTTGTAAGAAGTTTCTTGATTTGTTGAAATAGGTGCATGTGAATCTACCCTTGGTAAAGTTGTTGCAAGAAGTTCCAAAGTACGCCAGATATCTTAAGGATATTATGGCGAATAAAAGAAGGCTCACAAAGTTTGAGATAATAGCTGTGACAAAGGAGTGTAGTTCCTGGGTGCAAAACAAAATTCTAAAGAAGTTGATAGATCCCAGGAGCTTCACTATTCCAATAGTTATTGGAAGTCGAGAGATTGGCTCAACATAGTGTGATTTGAGTGGAAGCATCAATCTTATACCTGCATCATTGTTTAAATGTTGGGGTTAGGAGAACCACGTCCCACCACAGTTATATTGCAGTTGGGTAACAGATCCATCACTTATCCAAAGGGCATTATTGAAGATATGTTTATCAAAGTGGGACAATTCACCCTGCCGGTGGACTTTATCATCCTTGACTATGAGGCTCACAAAGTACTTCCAATCATTTTATGAAGAGGATTCTTGACCACCACTAATGCAATTATAAGGGTGAAGTTAGGCAAGATGTCGATGACTATGGATGGCCAAGATGTAGTTTTTGATGTATATGGAGCAACAAGATTGCCACCTAATGTTGGGCATATTTTTATTCCCATTTGCCATGTTTTACCTGTATTTGATCATGTTTTGAGTTCATAATCCTTAATTTATGCTTAAATTCATGTATGTGTGTGTTTTATGCACTAACAAATGATTTGAATAGGAAACTAAGAAAAATGGGCTCAAAATTATGCAAGAAATGAAGATTTGAGGAGTTGACGGATTTGGTGCTTCGGCTGGCGCCCCACACCAAGTCCCAAGCATTAGAAAAAGAAACTTCAGTTTGGATCTATGGCGCTCCAGCCCTTAAACTGTAGAGAAATTGCACTTGACAAACATGGCGAGATGAGTGGCGCTCCGCGCCAGAGGTGTGTAGACTTAAAGAAATTTGAAGAACACCTTGGCGAGATAGAGGGGGCAGCACGCCAGGCCTTATTCCAAGCTGAAATTGCTGAAAATTTGACTAAGTCTATGGTGAGATACATGGGCTGGTGCACCAGGGTCATTTCAGGCCGGAAAATGCTAATTTTAAAGCCAAGTCTTAAAGGGCAGAAGCATCATTTGAAGGCTCATCTATAAATAGAGGTCTTAGGTCGTATGTTAAGTTGTTTTAGACTTCTTGGAGTAGCCTTTACTTATTTTTACATTCCATTGTTCATTTATGAAAGATTGTAAGCAGTTTGAAAGGAAGACATAGTTTTACAACTAGGTTTTATCTTCTTTACTTCGTATTTCATATAATGATGACTAAGAATTTGTTTTTCCTCTTATCTATGAGTGGCTAAATTCAATTTCTAGGGTTGTGGCCGTGGTGAATAGTTGATTGTTTGAAAGACTGACTAAATTTGGTTTTGATTCTTCTTTTACGGTTGTTTGTATTAATTTATGTTAATTTAATAATTATAATATTGATCATCTTGTAATAAATCTGTTGGCTATCGATTGAACTTGGGAAAGGGAATCAAAAGGGTTAAAAATAAATATAGAACAGGAATTCAAAGATCCTTGAACTCATTGGTGATGGGATATATGTTGTTATTGAGGACAGTGATATACCCTTCAACCCTATTTAGTTGAAATACAAGTAGGCATAACCGACGTTTCATGATTCTCCTATGACCATAGGGGTATAGGTGTTAGGGTTCATGAAATAGTTCTTGGATGCGAGGGATAGTGGGTAGATATGGGATAGTAACTTGTAACTAACAACTATAGGAAGAATCGCGCCACTTTAATTACGTCTAGAAAACTCAACTCGAAACCAACCAAGTGTCATTGCCCTAGTCTTTCACCACATTGAAATACAATCAAGCTTGCATTTGTTTTAGTTAATTTTATATTTGAAGTTTTAGTAGTTTAATTTTTCAAACCAATCTTCATTTTAACTGTTTGGTAGATTAGTGAAAACAAAGTGACAACCTTCTAATGGTTAAATCGACAAGTCCCTTGGGTACGATATCTGGACTTCAAAATCCTATATTACTTGACGACTACATATGCTTACGTGCGCTTGGGTGACATCAAGTTTTTTGTGCTGTTGTCGGGGACTTAAATATTGCTTAATCATTTGTAGCCTAGAATTTTGTTTTGCTAGTCTGTATTTTACATTTGTTTCTTGTTTCTGTTGAAGTTCACAGGGTTATTTGGCTCAGTGTATGCCAAGAACTAGAAGTCAAGGACCACCTTTGGTTTCTCTTAATCCTGAAATACGGAGAGCCTTGCGAAGGTTAGCTTTGGAAAACAACGGGCAAGCAATAGGTGAAGAGAATGAGAGAGTTCCAATGATGTATTTTTCTATGCCTAATTTACAGAACGCTTCTAAAGCAATCGTCAACTTACCAACACTTACCAATTTTAGGGCAAGCTTCACAAGGACCCCTACAGGCATCTGATGACGTTTGTAGAGCTGAGTGAAAATTTTCACTACTAGAACATGTGATGAATATGTCAACTTAGCTTTGTTTCCATTCTCACTGATCGGAGAAGCTAAGGAGTGGCTTCAGAACGAGCCTACAGGATCCATCACCAATTAAGAGATCCTCTCCAATAAGTTCATTAATCAGTTTTTCTCTTCGAGAAGAACTAAAGAACTGAGGGGAAAGATCTTCGGGTTCTTATAGAAAGATGGAGAAACGCTATCTCAAGCGTGGGAACATTACAAGGATTACTTGAGGGATTTTCCACACCACATGCAACCTAAGGAGATAATGGGGCACAACTTTATTGAGGGTCTGAAGCTCGAGTCTAAGATACTCCTTGATGCTATCGCATATGGACAAATTCTATCCAAAAGTTATGATGAAATTGAGGCTCTCTTGAACCTCATGTCTGTGGGGAGTCAGGATTATCAAGACTCAGGAGGAGGATTTGCAGCAGCAAAGGTGCTGGGAAAGCTTGAGGTGGATGGTGTAGCAGCAATCAAGGCCCACATTAGCTAGTTGGCAAATGCGATCAATAATTGTTTGACCACACCAACAGGAGGCCAAGTGCAATAGGTACAATAGGTACAAATCACAACACCATCATGTGAGGCATGGAGAAAGCCACGTCTATTCAGATGTCACGACCCGAACATAGGGCCAGATCGAGACATGGGAGAAGGAGCCCCGAGAGACTTCAAATCGACCTATGGCATGAACATACATCTAGCTCAATCAAATAAAGCTGAATAATTAACATAATAAACATAGCAGAAGTCTAATCATAACATAACATCGGAACCGAAATTCACGTCATACATTAAAAGCTGATTACTACATATAGTCTGAAAGCCTCTAACAATATTATGGGTTGATGGGACAACACCCCAAACTAACCCAACAAGTTTGAAACTGAAAATCAAGATAACTGGTAACAAATGGTCCTCGAGAGATGAGGACTCACTACTGAAGCTGGATGCTAACTCCGAAGAACTGGCTAGTGACGGGGCTGAGTCTGAAGATCGAAGCTTGTATCATAAAATGATACAACATAGAGTATGCGTTCAGTACACGAAATGTACTCAGTATGCAAGATAAGTGAAACAAACAATTAAAATTTATAAAAGTTCATAAGAGTAGGACAACATGATTGTAACATAAATATCATAATGCAAACGTAAGGCTCAAGGTTTTCAAAACATTCGTAAATCATTCATAATCATAATCATAAGAGAAAATCTTTATGAAACATGACTTGAGCCAAAGTATACAATTATAACCATACATAAATCATGATAAATAGTGGGAGATTATTATAACCGACATACCCCATAAGAGCACACATGGAGCCCGACTTGTAAACCCCTAGCCGGGAAAGTATTCGTACCTTGCAAAGGGTAGAACCATGAAAGAGGTGTGATATAACAACAGAGGGCCCATTTGTGCAAGGGGACAGTATCATGAAGGTACCATCATGGCTATGTTGGCACGTAGTTCAGAGACTGGGGGCATGCTTGGACCCCGGGTCTACTCTGTGTTAAATACTATTCTCAAAACATATATAGTGCTCATAGGATAATATACAGGAGATTCATAGGCTAGTTGGTATCATGATAATCATAAGCACGCTTGAAATATGTGAACTAGCCATGAAAGTAAGGCCAGTGAGTCGGCCATAATCATAAATAGTAAATCATGAGGTTCGTGCATACTTGTAAAGCATGTATATACTGGATATTCATAAATTCATGATGAGAATTTGAGAGAAATTATATCATAAGTCATAAATCATAATGGGTTAGTGAAAATTAAATTCAAAGTAGAATCATAATTTGATTTATCATGAAACATACATAATTGGGAATCATTTTATAGCAATTTAAATCTATAAGTTTATAATTGAAATAGCTGTGCAATCTTCCCATGATTCATAGAATATGAATTTATGCATGAAGGAGATTAACCCATAGATAGATCATAAGTATTTCATAAGAATTGGGATAAAAACTCATAGAATTATTAATAGAATTTCATGAATTTAGAGAGAAAATGGGCATGGGTGTGAACAAATTCCTCCATTCATAACCCTACATACCTAAGAAGAACTGACTCTACAAATCCCTTAATTTTCCAAGGAAGAATTGAGAAGAACTTTGAAGAAATTGAGCTTGGTTACCTCTCTAGTAGCTTAGAATGAACATACCCTTCTTAAAACTCACTATTCATAGCTTAAAACGACATAGTTTAGGATCCTATGGCTTAGAAAGGATGAAAATACCCTTAATGAATTTCCTGGAAAAATTGCTCCACTAGTGACCGCGGGCATCACAACGGACTGTTACTGACTCCAACAGTCCATTACACCCCTCGTTGCTACACCTCTAAATCAGGTCTAAGATCCCCTACCACGACTGGACAGAATGAGTTGTTACAAGCTCCAATGACTCATTGCTGCCAGTAGTTGTCACCACTTCCGTAAACTAGAATTCTTCCCAACGGTAACTTACAATGACTCGTTTCTCCCAACAATGAGTCGTTATGTGATCCATTACTTACTCCCTGAACCTGAACAACCTCGCAACATCTCATATCCAACGACCCGTTACAATGAAAAATGGGTCGTTCCTAAACTCGTTACCTGCAACTACAGTCCTGCAACACCTCACCACGGACACATCCAACGGGTCGTTCGTCTCACTAACGACCCATACAACGACCCGTCCTGAAAAGGATTTTCAGATTTCTGCTACCTTTCACTTTCAAATCTCGTGTCTAATCATAGGCACTTTTGAGGTATTACAATATCTCCCCCTTGGGAACATTCATCCTTTAATGTGGGAAAACATATAGAAAAAAAACGAAATCACCATATTCAAATACTGAGCATACATGTTGAAAACTGACAGAGTGAATGACTCCGATTTGAACTACATAACTGAACTGAATTCATGAATCATACATACGTACTTTTACAGGAAAGAAACTGAGGTATGTGAGTTGAACATGAAACTGAATAGGGTTTTAGGGCAAAAACTTATACCTTAAGTTGGAACTGAGCCGATAGGAAATAGATGTGGGCATCTAGCCATAATATCTGCCTCGGCTTCCCATGTAGCTCCCTCAACAAGCTGATTCCTCCATAAAACCTTGACTGAAGCTAATTCCTTTTTTCTTAGCCTTCGAACCTGACGATCCAATATTTCCAGCGGAACCTTCTCATAACTAAGGCTGTCTTTCACACCAACACTCTCCATCGGAACAACTAGAGCTAGATCCCCCAAACACTTCTTTAAGAGCGATACATGAAAAACAGGATGAACAAAATCTAATTCTGAGGGCAACTCCAATTCATATGCCACCTTTCCAACCCGTTTCATAATCCGGTATGGCGCAACATAATAGGGAGTGAGTTCTCCTTTCATTTCGAACCTCATCACCTCTTTCATGGGAGACACCTTTAGAAACACCCAATCGTCAACTTCGAACTCAAGCTCCCTCCTTCTCACATTTGCATAGGACTTTTGATGACTCTGAGCTGTTTTCAATCTGCCTCTTATAAGTTGAACCTTATCCATGGCCAAGTGGACTGAATCTGGACCAATCATCGCAGCTTCACTGACTTCAAACCAACCAATAGGTGATCTACACCTCCGCCCATAGAAAGCCTCCAACGGAGCCATCTGAATGCTGGAATGATAACTTTTATAATATGCAAAATCAATGATAGGCAAATGATCATCCCAAATACCCTTGAAGTCAATCACACACACTCTCAACATGTCCTCAGGAGTCAAAATAGTTTGCTCCGCCTGACCATCCATTTAAGGGTGAAATGATGTTCTAAGCTTGACCTGAGTACCAAGTCCCTTGTGAAACGACCTCCAAACCTGAGAGGTAAACTGGGCACCTCAGTCTGATATGATGGACAAGGGCACTCCATTCAACCAAACAAGCTCTCGGGTGTATAGTTTGGCATAATCCTCTACGGAATCAGTGGTTTTGACCGGTAGAAAATGAGCGGTTTTGGTCAACCTGTCCACGACCACCCAAATGGAGTCATACTATTGATGAGCACAAGTAAAACCCTATGATGAAGTCCATATTAATCTCCTCCCACTTCCAAGTAGGGATACTGATGTCCTGAAGCACATCTCACGATCTCTGATACTCTACCTTCACATGCTGACAATTTGGACACTTAGCTACAAATTCTGCGTTGTCTTTCTTATGCCATTCCACCAATAGACATCCCGTAGGTGACAGTACATCTTGGTGGCACTTGGATGTATAAAATATCTAGAACTGTGAGCCTCATGCAAAATCTGATTTCTCAAATCACCAATGTCTGGGACACACAAACGACCCTGATATCGAAGCAAACCATCTCCTTCCTTTGGAGAAGACCTCTACCTTCTGATTCTGAACGACTTCCTTTAACTTTACCAAAATAGGTTATTCGTCTTGTCTAGCTTTTAAATCCATCACAAAGGATGATTCTGACCAATTCTAAACAATAACACCTCCATCAATCGAGTCAACCAATAGAACTCCCAACCGTGCAAGTCGATGCACATCCTTCACCAGCTCCTTCCCCCCTCATCTACATGGGACACACTTTTCATAAAAATCCTACTAACTGTGTCTGCTACTACATTAGCCTTACCCGAATGGTAAAGGAAACTCATATCCTAATCCTTGAGTAGCTCCAACCACCTCCTTTATCGGAGATTTAGGTCCTTCTGGGTAAACACATTTTGTAGGCTCTTGTGGTCCATAAACACATCAACATGGACCTCATACAAATAGTTTCTCCATATCTTCAAGGCAAACCACCGCCACCAATTCAAGATCATGGCTCGGATAATTCTTCTCATGAACTTTCAACTATAAGGAAGCATATGCTATCACTTTACCGTGCTGCATCAATACATAACCAAGGCCAATTCTAGAAGCATCACAATACACCACAAACCCATTGGTACCCTCAGGTAGGGTTAACACAAATGCTAAGGTAAGTCGAGTCTTCAACTCCTAAAAGCTCCTTTCACAAGCATCCGACCATTGGAATTTCACTTTCTTTTGTGTCAATTTGGTCAATGGCACTGCAATAGATGGACACCCCTTAACAAATTTCTGATAATAACCCACTAAGACCAAGAAGCTCCTGATATCTGAAGGATTCACCAATCTAGGCCAATTCTTCACCGCTTCTCTCTTCTGGGAGTCCACCTTTATACCCTCACTCGACACCACATGGCCCAAAAATTCCATTGAGTTTAACCAAAACTAACACTTGCAAAATTTTGCATATAGTTGGCGGTCCTTGAGAGTCTGTAGTACCACCCTTAAATGAGCGGCATGTTCCTCCTCACTTGGAGAGTTTATTAGGATGTCATCTATAAACACGATCATGAACAAATCCAAGTATGTCCTGAACACCCTGTTCATCATGTCCATAAAAGCTGCAGGAGCATTCGTTAGTCCAAAAGACATTACTACAAACTCATAATGACCATACTGCATCCTGAAGGCTATTTTCAGGATGTCACTCTCCCGAACCCTAAGCTGATGGTATCCAGATCTGGGATCTATCTTCGCAAAGCACTTAGCACCCTGAAGCTAGTCAAACAAATCATCAATCCTAGGAAGAGGATACCTATTCTTGATGGTGACCTTGTTCAATTGTCGATAATCTATACACATATGAATAGAACCATCTTTCTTTCGGACAAAGAGAACTGATACACCCCATGGGGATTTGCTCGGTATGATGAACCCCTTATCTAAAAGGTCTTTTAACTGCTCCTTCAACTCCTTTAACTCAGCTGAAGCCATTCTTTAAGGAGGAAGATATAGGTTGCATATTGGGAAGAAGGTCAATACCAAAATCAATCTCCCGCTTGGGAGGAATCACAGGTAGATCATTTGGGAACACTTCTGGATATCCACATACTACTGGAACAGACTGGATAGTCAGGGTCTCAGACGTAGCATCCTTAACCCTAACTAAATGGTACACAAAACCCTTGGAGATCATCTTTATGGCCTTAAAGTAGAAAATGAAATGACCTACAGGCACAACTGAACTACCCTTCCACTCTAAGGCTGGCTCACCCAGAAATCAGAATTCTGCCGCATGGGTTCTACAATTAACCGAGGCATAGCATGAAAACAACCAATCTATGCCAAGAATAACATCAAAATCAGTCATGGCTAACTCTACTAAATCCGCCGAGGTGACTTTCTGAAGGACTGTGATCGGGCAATTTCTATACACCCTCCTAGCTACAACTGAATCACCCACTAGAGTAGAGATTGAGAAGGGTTCTAACAAGGTTTCAGGACTGACTTCGAAACTACTAGAAACATAAAGTGTCACAAAAGAAAAGGTAGCCCCTGGATATAGCAATGCTTATACATCAAGGTGGAAAACTCGTAACATACTACTGACTATGTCAAGGGAGACCTCCTATTCCTAGCGTGATGCTAGGGCATAAAATCTATTTTGGCACTGTCCGCCACCTATGCTAGTAGAAGCCCCCTGCTGAGCGGGGTGTGATGGTGGAGATGCTGAACTAAAAGCTGGAGTTCAAGCTCTACCATCGCCTGATCTGGCTGAAGGGCTATCTATGAGCCTGTGTTTGAGTTTTCCACACCCGAAACAAGCATATGACCCAACTAAACACCTCCCTAGGTGGTTCTTTCCATAATTTGCACAGGTTGGAAAAGTGAGATATCCTTAAATGCTTTCTTTTCCCCTCGAGCCTGATGCTCTACCCCTCTGATCACGTCTGGGTCGGGATGGAACACTAACTGATGATGGTGCTGGGGCTAAATATCTCTAGCGGGACTGCAAACGGTGCCCACTAGGCCTCGGCTGGGAGAATCTGATGTTATTAGTACTAGCCCTCTTAGCCTCCCTCTTCCGCTCACTCTGTTGTACTGCCTCCATATGTTAGGCATATAGGACGATTCGAGAAAAGTTAATATCCTGTAGAAGAATCGCGGTCTCGCAATCCTTGACTAAGGAGTCTACTATCCCATGTACGAACCTTCTCACACGATCTCTCTAATCCTCCACCAACTCGAGTGCATACCTGGACAGACATATGAACTCCAAGGCATACTCTTGAAACGTCATCTTTCCCTATTTATGATTCACAAACTCGACCGCTTACAGCTCCCTCATCTCCCGAGGGAAGAACCGATCAAGGAAAGTGGTGTGGAAATCATCCCAACTGATAGGGCCTTCTCCGACTGCCCTATTCTCCTTCCATTGTTTGGACCAAATGTGGGCGACCCCCTTTAACTGATATGAGGCCAAATCAGCACACTCCTCTCCAGTCACCCCGATAATCTAGGTGATCCTCATAATCTACTCAATGAAATTATGTGGATCCTCATCCACCTTCGATCCAAGGAACTCGGGAGGGTTCATCCTCAAAAAGTCTTTAACCCTTGTTGCCGCCACATACCCATTGTGTGAGACACGCGGTACTTCCTGTTGGCTGACCTGGGTGGTCAAAGCCTGTGCTAGCATCTGAATAGCTGCCCTGAATTCAGCATGGGCAACCGGCTCTAGTGCATGGTGCCATGGGCTGGTGGGGCTTGTTGGTGCCCCTCTCCATTGCTATCCTCGTGGAAATTTCCATTTCTTCTGCCATTAACTCTACGGGGAGGAATGATTCTGCAAATGCAAATAACACAAATTAGAAGGATAGAGAGACATTTCACCGCATGACACAGATCATCAAAGAAGGAAACATTTCCTAAACATCTCGTAGCCTCATTGTCATAAGTGTGTCTCTCTTCACACCCATGAAAAAGACTCTACTTAAAAAGGCTTTCAGACATCTTAGGACACATCAAAACCTATGTCTCTGATAGAAAGTTTGTCACGACCCGAACATATACCCAAATAAAGACACGGGACAAGAAGCCCCGAGAGACTCCAAGTCGACCCATGGCATGAACATACATCTAACTCAATCAAATAAAGTAGAAAACTTAACATAATAAACATAGCGGAAGTCTACTCATAACATAACATCGGAACCGAAATTCACTTCATACATGACAAGCTGATTACTACATACAGTCTGAAAGCCTCTAACATATCTGATGGATTGATGGCACAGCACCCCCAACTAACCTAACAAGTCGGAAACTAAAAATACAAGATAACTGGTAATGAATGGTCCTTGAAAGATGAGGACTCACCATTGAAGTTGGATGCCAACTCTAGAGAACTAGCTAGTGATGGGGCTGAGTCTGAAGATCGGAGCCTGTATCATAAGACGATACAACATAGAGTATGCAGTTAGTATGTGGAACTGAGTATGCAAGGTAAGTAAAACAAATAGTTAAAATATATAAAAGTTCATAACATTAGGAAAACATGATCGTAACATAAATATCATACTGCAAATGTAAGGCTCAAGGTTTTCAAAAAATTCGTAAATCATTCATAATCATAATCATAAGAGAAAAGCTTTATTACACATGAATTGAGAAAAAGTATATAATCATAACCATACATAAATCACGAGGAACAGTGGGAGATTCTTATAACTGACATACCCCATATGAGCACACATGGAGCCCAACCTGTAAACCACTAGTCGGGAGGGGGTTCTTACCTTTCCAAGGGTAGAACCATGAAAGAGGTGTGATATCACAACAGAGGGCTCATTTGGGCAAGGGGACAGTATCATGGAGGTCCCCTCGTGGCTATGCTGGTACGTACTTATGAGACTCGGGGTATGCTTAGACCCCAGGTCTACTCTGTGTTAAATAATACTCCCAAAACAAATATAGTGCTCATAGGATAATGTACATGATATTCATAGGCTAGCTTAAATCATGATAATCATAAGCATGCTTGAAATATGTGAACTAGCCATGAAAGTAAGGCCCGTGAGTAGGCCATAATTATAAATCATAAATCATGATGTTTATGCATACTTGTAAAACATGTATATGCTTGATGTTCATAAATTCATGATGAGCATTTGAGAGAAATAATATCATATTTAATAAATCATAATGGGTTAATGAACATCAAAATCAAAGTACAATCACAACTTGATTTATCATGAAACATACATAATTGGGTATAGTTTTATAAAAATTTATATCTGTAAGTTTATAATTGAACTAGTTGTAAAATCTGCCCATGATTCGTAGATTTTGAATTTATGCATGAAGGAGATTAAGCCATAGATAGATCATAAAGGTTTCATAAGAATTGGGATAAAACCCCATAGAATTATCAATACAATTTCATGAATTTAGAGTGAAAGTTTGCATGAGTGTGAACAAATTCACCCATTCATAACCCTAAATACCTAAAAAGAACAGATTCTAAAGCTCCCTTGATTGCCCAAGGAAGAATTGAGAAGAACTTGGATGAAATTGAGCTTAGTCACCTCGCTAGACTTCTACACTTGCATGCATGAATAGGAATAGCTTAGAATGAACTTACCCATTTTAAAAGTCACTATTCATATCTTAAAACGACGTAGTTTAGCACCCTAGGAGTTAGGAATGATGAAAATACCGTTAATGAATTTCTTGGAAACACTACTCTGCTAGTGACAATGGGCGTCACAATGGACCGTTACTGACCCCAATGGTCTGTTACTCACGTGAATTAGGTCTCAGATCCCCTACCACCACTGGACAAAATGAGTCGTTACAAGCTCTAGCAATTCATTACTGCCAGTCATTGTCACCACTGCCTTAACCTATAATTTTTCCCAACGGGAACTTACAATGACTCGTTGCTCCAAAGAACGAGTCATTACATGATCCATTACTTTATCCCTAAACCAGAACAACCTCATAATGGCTCACATCCAATGACCCATTACATTGAACAACGGGTCATTCCTAGACCCGTTACCTGCAACTCCAGTCTTGCAGCACCTTACCAGAGACACATCGAACGGGTCATTGGTCTCACTAACGACACGTTCTGAGAAGGATTTTCATATTTCAGCTACCTTTCACTTTCAAATCCAGGGTCTAGTCTTAGGCACTTCCGGGGTATTACATCAGGTTGTCCTCTTAATCCTGAGTTTGTATATTTTATGGGAGAAAAAGGTTGTGGTGGAGGTTTGTAGATAATGGTTATAATCAAGGGTACTAGAATGGAGAAAATCCCTCATGGGGAGGGAATCAAAACTTCCAAAGGCCCCAAAACACTTATCAAAGGCCACAGGGCCAGCAAAATAATAGTTCTCTTGAGGAGACAATGAAGCAATAATGGTGCAGCAGGTGCAAGTGGTCAATGAAATGCAAAAGTCCATCGATGAGATTGAAAGGCAAATGGGGCAATTGGCCCTACAAAACAACAACAGACTATAGGGCGCACTCCCTAGTAACACCGATAAGAACCCCAAGGAAAATATAAATCTTATTTCGTTGCGCAGTGATTAGGAGTTAGCTAAAGTGATCCCCGGAGAGGAAAAGAGTGATGGGGAGCAGACTGTGATGGGTAGACAGGAAGTGGGTGAGCCAAGTTAGCCAAAATTGAAAATTGTAGTAGCTAGACAACCTTGCCCATTTTCTCTAAGGTTGAAGAAGAAGACAGAAGACACGGCTTGTAGTAAGTTTCTTGAGTTGTTAAAGTAGGTTCATGTGTATATACCATTGGTGGTTATTTTGCAGGAAGTCCCGAAGTACGCTAGGTATCTCAGGGATATCCTCTCCAATAAGAGGAGGCATGCAGAGTTTAAAACTGTGGCTCTTATGGAAGAGTGCAGTTCTCGAATCATGAACAAATTTCCTAAAAAGCTAAAGGACCCTGGGAGCTTCACTATCCCTGTCACTATTGGAAGCATGAAATTTGGTTCAACCTTATGTGATTTGGGTGCGAGCATCAATTTGATGCCTGCACCCCTATTCAAAACTCTGGGATTAGGTGAACCACGTCCTACCATAGTGATGTTGCATCTTGTGGATTAGTCTTTGGCCTATCCTGAGAGAATCATTGATTATGTCTTTATTAAGGTAGGACCTTTCATCCTGTTGATGGACTTTATAATCCTAGACTATGAGACAAATGCAGAAGTTCCCCTCATTTTAGGGAGAGGATTTTTAGCCAGCACCGATGTTGTCATACATGTTCAGTCGGACAAGATGCCTATGAGAGTAGATGGTCAGAAGGTAGTGTTTGAAGTGTTCATAGTAGCACGAATTCCACCTCACTATGAGGACTTCAAAGTGAAGCCGGAGGGAGAACCTAGAGGTTGTAATCAGTTAGTGGAGCAGCAAGTGCTGCATGAAAGTTTAGCAGAACCTTGATATGGGAACAAGTGAACTCGGATGAAGGAGTGATGGGGACCATAGTCATGCCGTGATGTTAAATATGGCGCTGCATGGGAGGAAACCTATGAATGTCGTGCCACGACTATAACGAAGGCACTTGATGGGAGGCAACCCATTTGTCACGACCCAAATGCACACCCGGATCATAGACACGGGACAAGGAGCCCCGAAAGACCCCAAGTCGACACATGGCTTGAACACAGATCTAATTCAATCACATGAGCTGAAGACTCAACATAAAGAACGTAGTCACAACATAGCATAAGGTAAAATGAATACTAGACTTATATGATACGGCGAAAACAACTTGTAGTCTGATAAGCCTCTAAACATGAAGGGCGGATTGATGGGACAACTCCCCAACTAATCCAATATCCAGAAACTGAAAGAAATAACATAGGGTGTAAACATGCAGCCCTTGAAACATGAGGACTCACCAAGTACACTGAGAGCAAGGCTGAACTAGCTATGGGTTAGGATGATCCTGAGAACCGGGACCTATATCATAAGACGATACAACATAGAAAGTATGCGGTCAGTACGTGAAATGTACTGAGTATGCAAGGTAAATAAAATGGACATTTAAAACATATATGAAATTCATAAATGATCATAAAAATAGGACTTCATGCTCGTATCGTAAATCATAATAGCATATCATATGGCTCAAGGTTTTTAAAACATTCGTAACATAACATAATATTAGTCATAATAGAAGCAATTTACTTAACATGACTTGAGACAACATACATAATCATAACATGCATAAACCATGCGGAACGGTAGGAGATTCTCTTAACCAACATACCTCACATGAGCACAGATGAAGCCCGACCTGTAACCCTAGTTGGGAGGGTATTCATACCTTGCCAAGGGTATGAACCATGAAGGGCGTGATCACACACGAAAAGGGTCGTTCGGTCTAGGGAAAAACATGAAAGGGTCCCAACATACCTATGGTGGCACGCAGTTCATGAGGTTCGGGGCTTAATCAGGAGCCCCGAACCTACTCAATGTTGAGTATTAGTCCCAAAACAAATATAGAGCCCATAATAATACATACATGAGTTCATGGGATAAACAAATCATGATAATCGTAAACATGCTTGAACATATGTGAACTAGCCATGACTTGGGGCTCGTGGGTTTGCCAAAAACATAATTCATGACTGATAAAATTCGTACATACTTGTAGATCGTGTATATAGCTAGAAATTTATAAGTTCATAATAACTTACGTAATAAATTCATAAATAAATTCATAATTCACGCTGGGATTATCAAAACACTGATGGATCAATGGGTCATAAATTGATTCATCATGGGGCATAAATAATCAAGCTTAATTTTTTAGAAATTCAAAATCAACAATATTATTATCAATTTAAATCCCAAAAGATGATCAAAATCAGTATATTAGGATAAGATTTCAAAATCACAAGATCCATACAAATCGATTACAAAGCCCCATGAGTTTTTGGTAATTTATAAGTAAAATCATAGAGTAGGGGCATGGGTGTGGAAGGAACCACCCATTGATGACCTTACATACCTGAAAACACTGATTATTAATCTCCCTTGAAATCCCAAGGTGGAATTGTGAGGAATTGGGGAAGAACACCTTGAATCACCTTCTATCCTCCTCCCTAAACTCTTAC